>JAUELA010118250.1:0-16518 GCA_031471845.1 Boltenia villosa | reverse complement strand
TGATCACAATGATTATGCATTATTACCGATAAGTCAATTTTACCACAACTTGCATAACTTCCATCCATGAATATGTGAGGGGGCAATTGTCTTAGAACCGACATTTACATCTTCATCGTATTTTTCTTGCATTTTTAGGGAGAGGGGCAGACTTTTGAGTTTCCAGAATTGATAGCGAAGGAGAAGGAAGATGAACAATACAACCAAGTTGAGACGTATGAACAAGGACAGAATGCTTTGAAAGAATATAAAGATTCAAAGGAAGAAAAATCAGATTCAAGAATGAAAGCACAGTTAGATAATAAATGGTTTGCGTAACACAAGGTTCTGACTTTGTAGATGGTTTGGAATAAGCGCTCGACGTCACTCTGTGTGTCAGAACAATTTGCCAAAATGCAGAATCATCTGAAAGACAAATTGTGTATGTTTAAAAAAAAAAATGTTAACAAAGTTCAAGTCCTAACTTTAAGATCTTGGAGTACCACTGCATTCAAAGCATTCAAAATCCTGAGTTGAGAATTATGAATTCTGTCTCAACTCTTTTTGTCTTCATTTTTTATATTAAAAAAACACATCATTTTTTGAACATTTTCAACCCCCCAGTTCCATTGACCACTTAAACACTTTTGATGGGCACATAACTCAACGTTCATTACTGGCTTCATATAATTCTGACATCAATGAGCCAATTTGTGTCTTTTTAAAAACCACAAACTCTGATATTGTTTATTTACGATCTTATCACAAGTTTTGTGGTCAAACTGAAAGAAAAGCACGGTGTTGAGAGGTTAAGGCGAGTAATACCATCTGCTTGAATAGTCTACATCAGTGCTTCTCAACCTTTTTTTTGGAGGCCCACCATAAGATATTATTGCAAAATAACAATGAAAAAAATGAAATATATTTGTGAGAAATAAATAAAAATTAACAACACATTCAATCTACTGTTAAAATTCTACTCAATAATACTCAACACGCATTGATAAAAGCATTCACTTTTTGTACTGTAACATTTTGGCCTGCTTCGCCGCCCACCTGAAATAGCTTCGAGACCCACCGGTTGAGAAGTGCTAATCTACATGATAAGAATTCTGTTTGAACAATTGAAATATGGTGTGTTTGATTGTTGTCAGCAATAAATGAATTTTTCACATCTTGATTTTATTTCTTTATTGACAGGAGCACCAGACATCATTGCATGTCTGTTATTTCATAGCTATATAATTGGATTATTAGGTAGTGTATCCAATTTTACAGTGGTTGGTGTAAAATCAGAATATTGGTAAGACATAAGACGCAGTTTTAGGAATAAAAAAATACATCCGGAGTGTAGTAAATTGTACTTAATTTGTTGACAAGAAACTCTTAACTAACCATTCAATAGTTATGAAGCAAGAAGTGATGGAGGGGCAGGACAATATGATTGCATTTGTTCTCGATATCTTAAAGCTGACAAGGGGTTAAGATTAGGTACTCCCAGAATAGAGGTTGTAAATAATTGACTTAATGATTCTAGGATCCGTGTGAGTATGGTTTCAAGTGACTTGCCTGACCTTAAACATGGTTAGTATAATATTCGATTTGGATTACCTTTGTGACGACAAGTGCAAAAATTGTGCATATTTTATCAAATAATTAATAATTAGTGGTAAATAGTTGCAGACAAACCTCTCCCCCACCCTTGAAAAATATATACATTTTTTATGACTCTTCTTGCAGAGGACTTTTTACTGAGAATTTTGTTCCGTTCACTTTATCGTTGAAGTGATGAAATAGGCCAATTCTATCATTGAATTGGCTCCATTCGAGCGATCATTCACTTATTTTATTGTTTCCGCGCAAATTCGCAACATTGTCTTGATTTATCAGGAGCCTCAAAGAGCAATTTTCTTGTTTCCTTTTGAAAAAAGGTGCTGGGCATAGAGTGCCACACGTTTGTAATCATTGCCGTTTATCCTCGTTCGTTTCTTTATTTTACTCTCTCAATATTATCTCCCTTGTTTCTTTTACCATTTCCTTTTTCCGGAGCATTCAGAAGCCCTCTTTCAACACATTTTCAATTGAGAATCGTTTATTTTCTTCTCGTTGCGGTAGACAGTTGATGTTAGGTTGCTCTGTGTTAAAATTCAGCGAGGGTTATATTATTTGTGTAGGATTTTTATTCTTAATCGTATTGTGTTGTTTTATCGAAACCAATTCCGCTGTTTTCATGCTATACTTGTTTTGAGTAAATTCTTTTTATTACTAATGTTTTCTTTTGAAAGAGGACTTGTTGAATATTGATATAAAATTATTTGTTGGTCTTTTGTTTATTATAATGTTGCTCTGATGCAAAATACTTGTTTTTGGAAGTTAGGTTTATTTTAATAAGCATAACATACTGACGGTTTGTTATATGACATTTCACAACTCTTGGCATAATATATTGTATTCTTAGAAATGTTAGCTTTGTTGAAATCCATGATATTTTTTGTATTTTTGTTCATGTTATTCACAAATAATGAAAAGCAATATAATAAAAATCAAAAATAGATGACATATAAATAAACAATAGCAATTATACCGAGAATAACATAACTTCTAAATGACAAAGCATGTACAAAATATGAAAAAATAAAAACATAAAAAATAAAACAGCAACTAGCAAATAATAATTATCAACTAATAAAACACAATATACAAGAAACGCTAAAATACATAAATCATGAATTTAAATAGTTTCGTTCTGCTCATTTTTAATATTTTTTTGCTCTTTTTCTGATTTAATGCGCCTTTCATCCTAATAGTTTTCAAGGATCCTCTCGTTAAACAGGATGTGATCTGGTTACAATTAATGTTGGATGATGTTCAGCTACCAGGAAGATCGTGGATTATTAAGTAGGGTCGTTTGATATGGTTTTAATATCGCTCACTTGATACACATGCTACTGTTTTTTCTTTTGTTTTTAAAAAATAGTTCCTCGAGGAAGATTAAGATTGAGAGAATTTGATCATAGGAATCGGCTCCGCAAAGCTGACTGCCTGGAGGAGAAATCATTTTTATTTCCTTGTCAAAGACTGGTGTGATGTTAACTGAATGTAAATTCGTTATAGATGCACTGCACATTGGGAAGAAGTGCGCCGACATTAGCCGGCATTTCGATCTTTTCGTTACGTGAATGGCTAATGTGGGACGATGTTCTGTTACAAGGAAAGATATCGTTGGTCATGTTAAGTGGAGTCGTTTGATACGCTTTTAATTTATCCTACTTCATACATAGCAGCCTAATTCGTTTTTTCTTCGTTTTCAGAAAATATTTCCACGCTGACGATTCAGATCGAGAGCGATTGGTTGTATCAACACTTGGTTGTTCTGCATTTATATTTAAATAAAAACTTGTATGATGTTAACTGAACACAGATGCAATGCACATTGAAGAAGTATATCGACATACGCTGGCATTCAGAAGTTTTTTTCTTTACTTAGGTATAAGATTTTAATCTTATACCCAAATCGATTTTTTGCCATATCCCGAAGATTTGGGACCCAATTCGCCACAAACATGCCTTTACCTTTGTTATTTCAGAGATGGAATGGATAAGATACGAGTAACTTGTACTCGTTCGAAGATATTTTAACATGGTGCTGATGTGACCCAATGCCCACGATCTTTCATCTATTCTAATTTAACATCTTTTGGTTGAGTTGGCTCCAGATTCCATACCAACACCTGTCATTTGTAGGGAGAATTGAAGTAAGTTCATTATATCTACTATAATTCGTATTGCTTGTCAATTGCTTCCACTTTTATACATGCGTGTATTTGCGGTGATGGGTATTTGTATTACATGTATATACCGGAGGTAATATTACGTAAAATTCCTATTGTTACCGCCCGATTATATCTCTACTCTTACTAATTATCTCTTTCTCATTCACTTTTTTTGTAATGCACATAAACACCAAAAAAAATGACGTCAGTTTGTTTATTGTAAATATAAATTCCTAATGTTAGGGTTAGGGTTATGGTTAGGAAATAATATATCAAATATTTCTTTCGGCAAATTTCGTCGCATTTGCCGTATATGTTCACTTCGGATCACTTTCAAAACTTTTACACTTCATTTTTTTCTTGGCTCCCATATCTTCAGATAGTTGGCGTACCGTCGAACGGCTTGAGAGGAAGATCACCTAATATTAGATATGTTTCCATTCCTATAAAGAACGGGCAAAAATTGACATTGCATCATAATGTATCCATCATTACTGACATACCCAGACACAATGGCAAGGATCTGCTGACCTGGCCTGAGAGGAGACCCTACTGTTCTTGGAAGACCACCGTATTCAATCTCTGGACAAAGTATGACGAAGGCAATACATTATAAATGCTTAAGAAACTCAAATTTTGTTCATGAAACTGATATCATTCAATTGAATTTCCAATTAACATAATTCAAAATTTCAATCTCGCCATTTGTATTTTATATGCAGGGTCCTAAAGGTCCTAACTGGATGGACTAACAGGCTCTAAGTTTCATCTCTCCCACTGCTGCATTATTTGTGTATTGTTGTGATGGTTGCAATATTCCACATGTATGCGAGTAAAGTAACAATTTATAATATATAAAGAATCATTCACAGCGTCCTCGGTTATTCATTCAGGTACAGTATGAAAGGAATTCATTATTGCAAGCATTTTCAGAATTCTCTATTCAAAAAAGATGAGGTAATCGTTGGCAATGAAGGGAGAATATTGTGGGAAGTTGAATGGACTGACGTAAACCAGGATAACGTGAAACGATGCTACCAAACAGATTAGGGTATGCTTTATTAAAAGCACGATTTTCAAACGCTTTGATGTTCTTGATTGCTTTGGTTTGATTTTCTAGGGTGCTTTTCCATAGTTATTACTATTTTTTTTTATTATTCTTGTAGTTTTTTTTTTATATAAATATATTTGATTGTTCTCCTTCAACTGACTACTGTTTTCTCTACAATTTTTTCTTATAGATCTCGATGAAGACTACGGTGTTGAAGATTCGTCAAAAACTCCGCGTCGCTGTAGACCTATAGGTGTGCATGATTTACGTTAATATACTAAATATTTTAGTTTTAGGAATATATAAATATATAAAATAAAATATGCGGTCTGAATTATATTTTTATTCAGTTAGTTGATGTATATGATGTGGGCGAATATAATAAATATTTTTGTTTGAAAGCATTTATTTTTAGAAAATAAGATGCAGACTGAATTTAATATTTTTTAGTAAAGCCAACACTAAAGCGAAATCAGAATGGCGAGAAATAGCGCTGTTTATGTGTGCATTCAAGGTTAAGCAATTAAGCACAAGGCTATTCAAAAGAATAGAGGTGGCTTGTGTTAAAAGAATTTATTTACACGAAATTCGCATCAATTAAATGTGGAAACTACTAATGGGTGTCCTCGCAGTGACCCCGAAATGTTAACTAATATTTTTATAAAAAGTATTATAATGTAAGAGTGGAACGTTAATTATAAACATGAAGTCAATTAAGTAATAATTGTACAAAAAATATATTTTAAATATTATGTATGCAATTTGTATTTTGGTTTCCGTAGCCCTTCAGTATTAAAGGGCAATTATCCCTATCATACATTCAAGGTTTAGCCAAACATGCTCTTATTTTTCATTTGGATTCGGTAAAAATTCACAAAATTCTGATCCAAAATTGATCAAAATATTTTTCTTTCACAGCTGCGGAAGAGATGCTAACTCCACTCAGCAGTCCACTCAGCAGAAGATAATAACGGAAAATTTCAACGGATAGACGACACTAGGGAATCCTGTTTGAGCATCGACAGTTTAAATTATGACGTCACACATCGGTCTCTACACAGTCGTTCAAAGGATAACAAACAAAATAAAATTTCCGAAGCAACCGTTGCGAAATCCCTCGCTACCAAACAAACCGTAGTAGTCACCGAACACGAATTCAAAGCTAAAACGGTGGCAATGAGTGTCAAACACCCTGCAACGGCCTCAGCTTTTTACACAACAAAAATTGTTGAATCAAAACCTGAAGCCGGATTTTGCTGCCGAGCATATGTCGCCGCTTTCCCTTTTTATATATTAATGTTGCTTTTATTTTTACTACTTTGACTCCTTCTGGCTACCGTTCATGATGGTTTTATATAATTATGCCTTTTCCCTTACTCCTATGTTATCTTATACTAATTGTCCACATCCACCTGTATAGTCATGTGTAAAATTTTATTTTTATATCATAGAATCTTGTAGAAACATTTGGATTTCGTTCAATTACAATTAATCAAACTTCACAGCCAATTAATTATGTTTAATCGGTGTTATGACGTCATTCAGATTATTTTCCTGGATTTCTACATATTTATTATAGTGTTTTACATAGTAGTCTTCTTCTCGGATACTTTTTCATTTATATGGAGTGACTCCAAAATTTATAATTTGAATAGTGAAAGTAATTTATCGGAAAAAATTTCATAAAGTAAAAAATGTAATTTCAATATAATTTTTTTGTCTAAAATATGAATTTTAAGCAAATTTTAAAAATTGACCAAAAATTTCAGTCAAGTAATTGATTTTCGTACCTAGTTTCATCGAATATCATGGTATTTTTTGAACAATATTCGTAGCTATTTTTGGAAAATTTCATTAAAAAGTAAAAAAATTAAATTATTGTGAAAAGTGTGGCAAAAATGCAATTTTCATGA
Source organism: Boltenia villosa (assembly GCA_031471845.1). Classification (NCBI taxonomy): domain Eukaryota; kingdom Metazoa; phylum Chordata; class Ascidiacea; order Stolidobranchia; family Pyuridae; genus Boltenia; species Boltenia villosa. The sequence continues at coordinate 9,802 of JAUELA010118250.1, read as the reverse complement.
AGAGACAAAAATAATGAATTTTCAAACATTTTTAGACATTTTCTTCCTATTATACAATCCAATGAAATTTTGAACACTTGGTAGTTACAAGATACTGAATGCAATTTCTCCTCTAGCTCTGTATATTACGTTGATTTTTGTTCAATTTAGATAATTCATGAACTCGATTTGATTTCTATATAATAAAATATTTACTACTGATTGAAATTTTTGTGTCGGATTCTCTTTAACTTCAATTACAGTTGGCGAATACTGTGACAGTTGAATCACGTCAGGCAAGTTCCAAAATGATAGACAATTTGTGAAAACGAGTGAGTGTAAATGGCTTGAGAGAGATAGATATATATAATGTTGGTTGTAGATGAGAAGTGGCAGAAGACGCCGCTTACAAAATAGAAAAAATTAGATGTCGCGTTCAAGCACAAAAATCTTCGATCCGTGAAGGCTTGAAAATCGACTGAAAGGCAAGGGGTGGTATCGTCAAAATTTTCATGTCAGAATTTTGACTAAGTATGGATGCATAGGTACTCTTATTATAACCAACTTTATTATAATATAAGACGCGGTGGCCTAGTGGTTAGTAATGTAGGCTGCAACTCGTCGGGGCGCGGAGCAAGCAGAGATCGAGCCCAACGTAAGGTACAAGGGAAGAAGGTTGAAAATTTACGAAAAATCAAAATTTTCCTCGTTTTTGGCGATTTTCGTTCCCGGCCCAGAAATTCTGGAAAAATCGTCCGCCAGCTGCCTCAACGTGACCACTGCTTACCATGTGACGTAGTTAGTATTCAGCCATCCGCATATTTGATGACGTCATTCCATTGTGCAGTCAGTCCATGACGTCATTTTCTGAACCGTCCCATATTTTCACGACGTCAATCATACTGCGTAGTTAAAATTCTGCCTGTTATAGCTTTTACCAGCGAACACGTGGATAAAATGGCAATTCGTTGGATTTGCATTTATTTAATTCATATTGGTTGGATCAATTTACATTAAAAGAATTAAAATTCACAGCAATCAAACGTACATGACACGTCAAAGAGGACCTCATAGCATTGATCAATCGGTGTTGGGGTCGAATTCACCACAAAAAATAAATTCATTGTTGAATTTAAACAAGGGATTGATTGAATTATTCTATAATTAATAATAGTAAATGATATCATGCAATAACAAGAATGATAATAATAATGACGTCATATAGCATCTACCAATCGTGGTTAGGGGGTCGAATTCAGTACGAAATTCATTGTTAAATCAACTACCAAAAATAACAGGAATGAAACAGGCAATGACGTCATATATAATAGCATTTTTCAGAAGCGGGGCATGGGGTGAAGGAAATTCATTGTTAAATCCACTACTGGTGTACGAGCAAAATTTAGGGATTATTGATCCATGACATTACGTCACAATTTTTCTACGTCGTAGTTGGATGAACGAAAATATCCGTTGCTTGATGACGTCACCAACATAGTATCTTCGCTCTTGTGACTGTTGATCTGCAAAACAATACAGAACTGGAAGAAAATAGCTAAATATATAATGTCAAAGTGAAGATCTGCAGACCATAGCATACAATAGGGGTTGGTTCTTCCTGCTGCCTCGTGACGACTATTTTGTTGTTTTTTTTTTTTTTTTTAATATTAATTGATTTTTTTTAATGTTTTTTTTTCTCATTTTTTTTTGTTAATAAAACTGTTGTTTGTCAATCTATAATGCTTGTCAATTTTTTTTACTAAGTTGTATATACTGTTTCTCATTCAAGTTTCATATTTTGTATAATTGTAATTTGTACAATTTGTTTATTTTTTTATTTTTATGTTCACATGATTTCTTATTTTAGGGTTTTGAATTTTTTTATCACTGGTTTTGGTCGTCACAGACATCTCAAAATCATCAAATTAATTAAAAAACATTATGCTGACAATAAGCTAAATCACTGTGCATACATACCATTGGCAATTGGTGAATAAGTGATTGCGGACTGAGACAACTTCGAATCCATACTAAGAATATTATTTAAGTGTAAATTAAAAGGAACAATTGAAAGCATGTATCATATTAAAAAAGATATAATTTTATCAAATGGCAAAATCAATTTGTTATTAGAAAAATCAATTATGTTGTAAAAACAGATAAGCATGAGAACGAAAGTTGATTTGTGTGACAAATCGTGGAAATAAAGGGCAACCTTTCGAGCCAACGGGACAAGTTTGCACCGAGGGACAGGAGAACGGTTTTAAAGCGGCAAGATGCCACCCGTAATCAACCCCAGGAAGCAGGCGTTGGAGTGAGTGTGAGGATGGGCATGTGGGGTTCCATTTCTCTCCACAGATGCAGATTAGTAATATTGATTATACTTGCCTTAATTTTTTTTTTAATGATGCTTTCAACAGTAATCACCAGGTATCGTGTGTAAGCAATCGATGCCAATCTAAAAATAAAATACAACTTTGCGATAAATAAGAGAAAATCATGTAAAATTATAGTAAAATAATGTATCCGAAATTTGCCAACTTCATTGCGAATACTTAGTTATTTGTTGTCATATTTGTGATATCAAGTTATAATGCCTCTAGTGTCCATTGTGTGTGACCATAAGATGTATTTGTTATTTTATCTATCTTGTCGAGTTACGTGAAATGAAAGTTTCTACTTAACCTTGTGTAGTTTGATATATAAAGGCGAATATACAACAATAATTCTGACGGCACTCGCAAATTTTATGTCTTGCTAGGACGCGACTGTGACAGCTGGATTCCTCACAGCAAGCTGGCTGGAAGAGACATAGAATCAACGAGAAGAGGGCAAATACAACTCGCTCAAACGAATGTAGATACAATATAGCAATCTTTTACCTTGAAAAAGTGTCCATTCGATGGATTTGCATCGTTGACCCGACCTCTTCATTAGTAGAGCCGAAACTGAAATCATCTCAGATGAAAGACATAGGAATTTTGATCAGATGGCTCTCACTCCTCGTCGAATGGAAGAAATGGAGTAGCCTTTTTCATGCTTGAGATCTACGTGAACAAAAATATTTATTAGCTATTTATTTCGTCATACGGTGATATGTTTCTTAAGTTGAAAAGTCAACAACAATGTTGACGATCTACATACATATTTGTGCAACTTTTGAAGAAAAGGTCTCCTGGTTATGAATATGGTTCGGACAGGACTATATTTCTTAGCTTTGACAGCTCCAATCTGTACAAATACTCCGAATTCACAACTAAAACTCCCCGCTCGTCTTTTCGTCATGTGCACCCTGGAACTTCCACCGGATGTACTTGGACGTGGCCCAGACAAGTTGTACACGGGATAATAATAAACAAGTCAGCATTTAAAAAATTGATTATTCAACATACGACGACCTGCACATATTTCCATCAGCGTATAACAGCCGCGACTGTCAATTTTCGTTAAATGAAAAAAAAATACGTCTTTAGGGTTAATATTTGCAACAGGGTTGGTTAGAGTTAGGTTATTGTCAATATCTTCAAATTTTCAAATTTCACCCATTTGGCGAGTTTCTCGATAAAAAAATTATTTCACGCTTATGAGCGGGATGAGAGCCGCAACATTGGAAGGAAGATAACCAGATATTTTGTAGAGAAAAATAGAGATTTACTCCATCATCATCATCGTCCATTTCCTGTTGAAGTCGGAACTTTCTGTAAAGCAATCTATGAAAATATTATGTTATAGTTGACAGTATAAGAATTTAAAAAACATTTAAAAATTAACACACAAATGTGGTTTGCCATTTTTAATACATATTTAGTAGGTTTGGTTTGTATTTTAGTAATTGGGTAATTTATACTTTTTAAATTAGTTTTGTTGATGTTTTGTTTGTTTAATTGAATTTTGTTATTTTTGTTCAGTATTGAATACATTTTATTTTAATTTGTCTTTATTTTTTGACCATTTTTTTTCTCGATTGCTTGGTATATTTTTTTTCTTCATATTTTGAGTATATTTGTTTACAAGGTTCGTTTGATTAAATTGTTATTTTCGTTTAGTAATATCGAATTTTTTATTTTCATTTTATTTTGTATTTATTTTTTTATTGATCATTTGGTGCAAAGAAAAAAAACACACCACAAACATACTTTCCTTTTTTAGAATACAAACCATAAATCGCTTTAAAATGTGATCTGTCCCATTCTTCCTGCATTGATTCACGTATGGTGTTTTTTCGATCTAAAAACGCAAAGAGCGTGAATCGAATTAGTAGTTTAGTCAAATTACAAATTAATTTCAAAAATTTAAATACTTAGAATTAAAGATTATTGTCGACCATAGGTAGGGCTACCATATTTTTATCACCCCAAAAGAGGTCTATACCAGGGGTGAGCAAACTACGGCACATGTCCTCCAAAAAGAGGTCATATGGTAGCCCTAAGCATAGGCATCATCTCAATTCTCCAGCATTCCCACTTGCCCACGTTGTGCCTGAAAACAAGAGGTTTTCGAAAATAACTGACAAACCATTCGGTAAATTAATTATTCACGCATTGTATTCAACAATGACGTCATAATAATGGAACTTGGAATATGAATATAAATAATATGTGGCATACCGGCAATATAATCTAATCTAATCCCTGACAAAATGTAATCTCCTCCTACTATGCTGTCCTCAATGTTAGCATCTCTCGCATTATTATTATTAAAAGTAAATAGCGCTTATAACTATAGCCTTCTGCACTGCAAGAGAGATAACCTCGCGGCATCAGGTTTCATCAAAATGACGAAAAAAAATCACAAAATTATTCCAGCGTGGCACAAGAAAAAGGCGGTAAAGTAAATCACGTGATATAGAGATTATTTGAAGAAACAAAGAAATGTAGGAGAAGTAATGATAAGAGGGTTAATTCTATTTCCCCAATCTAATCGAGATGTTATCATTAATTCCCGCTTTCGTTGACATCCTGCAGTGATTACTGCGTTGATGAATTGTTGGAAATTGTTTAGTTATCCAGATAAGGAGTGGAAAATTCCACGTACATTTCGTGCTTGTACACTGGAGTGAAACACATGCAATCGTGTAATCTCCGCATCTTAAGTGTATCTCCGTCCTGGTACAAAGGACATCAGTTGTTATAAGCACCATTTCCTTTTTCACATTAAATTAAATTCGTTTACAACAATCGTCTAAATTTTGAAGACACAGGAGCAATATTGGTGATCATTAATAAGTACTTTCCATATTTTAAGTTTTAGCTCTATTCGTACGTTTGAGGTGTTCTGTTCTTATATTGGCTGTAAAGGCGTTTTTTTGCGTTTGAATTATTTTAATGTAAAACTTATAAAAAAGCCTGTGTTACTTTTTAGATATACCAGACTGTCAATAAAAATGAAACCTGTTATTTTCAGCTAAACTACATTATATTTTCAATGTTTTTATAAGAAATGTTTTTCTTGTTACCCCTTCTATGCGTAAAACTGAGGGTTCATTCGAGCTCACAATCGCTTGAAGAATTCTTTAACTGAATGATTTTTACGGCATTTTATTTTACGTCAAACGTTTTCTTTTTGAAAATTGTAAACCCGAAAGCACCCTATAAAGCAGTGGTTGCCAACCTTTTCTATACTTCGCACCCCAGGAAATGTTCGAAGATAAAAACGTCGAATTTCCAATTTCGGATATATGTTACATAGCATATCCTCTATTATCGACAGGGTTGGGGGAAAGGGCAATCGCCCCTCTGCAACCGTATATAGGTCTCACCGCCTGTTTGGGCTTCTGCTTTTGACCCGCAGAAAAAAGCGAGCTTTTTGAGTAAAAAAGAGCGACTTGTTAATTTTAATGTAGTGTACACTTCCCACTGCTCGACTTCCCACTCCCACTGCTCTGGAAATCGATTTTTTGACGTCATGGATGAACTTCGAAGGGTGCAGGAGGGACTGTCACAGCATCTTGGGGGCTATCTATTGTAGACTTTCTGAGAAGTAATGGGGGACCTTACACACCTGTCAATGTCAGCGCTGAATAACTGTATTTCGATTCGAAGTATTTCCTTCCTATCCTGCACCTCTGATAATGCTACCTAATAAATCTGTGAAAAGGCATCTTGTAATGTTTTAAAATAAATACATTGCAGATATATGTCAGTATGAGACAATTGTTTATTGAAAAATATACTCGAGCTACAGCATATGCAAAAGCTTGGATTTTCGTGGCCATTTTACATTCCATTAATAATTAGCATCCTACTAAAAATAAAAACTGAAATGAATGAAAACTGAATAGAGCACAACCAAGGTTTCATAACTCAACACACTTCAATTTCTCAATACAATTCATTATTTGGGCATAAATACTTGTGGTAAAGACAAATAAATCAGCCATGGATCGAAAATTCATATAAAGTTACATTTTGTAATAAATAAAATGAGTAAACTTTGTAGAAAGCTGTAATACAGTCATGGTTGCAGCCAGGCGTGGCTCCCTCAAATATGTAAGAAAATAATTTTGCGATTGATTTCAACCCTAGAATCAGCAATTTTAACCAGACTCCTAAAAACAACTTCATGACAATTGAATTTTGAAATTCACAGTTTATGTACTCATAACAACAACAAAAAAAGAACGAAAATTAGTAGGTTAAAGAAATCAATTCAATCTAATTCATATCAAGTTTATACAGTTCATTTCATTGAATGTGAGTGAAATTAAACAATATCCAGCATTGCAACCATCACAAGTTTCCTAGCTACAGTTATGAACAGTGGAGTATAAGTATAATTAAAATGACATGGGCTTATTTTAGTACAACATTTATTAGTTGAAAATCATGCAATTGACGCAAAAGCATGTGATCACTTTTACACTTAAATGCAACAAAAATGAAAAATGAGACAGATGCAATTGCACCAACAGCACGAGGTTGGTTTGAATGTTATATTCAATAATGAAAAATCATAAATAATATGTAATAGCAACAAAGAATGAAAAATAAATGTACGATGATTAAAATACGTTGGATTTAATACAAAGAAAACTTATAAGTTTGATGAAAACTTAGACCCTTACGAGAAGCAATCATGCAAATGTGACATTTTCTATTACATTTTTTTTAATTCAACATTTTTAATTGAATTCAATATTATGAAATGATTGCAAGTCAGCGATATAGAAATCGATAGAGAAGACAGAAGAGAGGAAAGAAGAAGAAATTTGCTTCCTTGCAACAATTTCATTTGGAATTGACAAACTTTGAACCCAAATTATGACATGAAGTATATATTGGGGACCACTGATTACCTCAAGATTTTTTAATTTAAATTTATTAATTAAAAAAAAAAATGGATTCATCCAACTTGTAAAGTTGTCTTTGTATTTTAACATTTTACAGAAATAAATATAATAATAATAATAATAATACTGCACAAATAACTGTTGCGATTTTTCATCAGCTCCATACGGGAAATTTAAACACAATGGTCACCAAAGAAATATAAATGCAACTAAAACAAAATGTCTGACAATACAGTTTGCAATACAGTGGCAACGATGATATATATATGTATATAAAAAACACAAATAGGAATGATATCTTTTCTTCTATAATAGTGTATTGATAATAATATACAAGAAAATGAATCAAGTTACATATCGTGACATTCGTAATCATGAAATTCACATAAAAACACTTCAAACAAATCAACACAATAAAAATCTGAATTTAAAATGTAATCACAGCTTGAAATGAGGCTTCGTATAGTAAGGCTGTTTAGGACAGTATGCTAGAATCTCCCATTTTATTTTTTGTGGCTGTCCTGAATCATGAATGGCAATTTTAATTTTTGTTATTTCATATTTGGCATAGCATACTGTTATTAAAATTGGACTCATATATTGATGAAAAATTAAATTATGTTTGTATATCTTATATAATTTTTATAGTATATTTTTATAGTCATACAATGGGCATTACATGCATTTCCATCACTAAAATCAGTACAAAATTCACCAAATAACAGAAATTCTATCACCAATTTCCAATGTAATATTAAATCCAGACTAAACTAAAAGGATGAAGCATAAAAGAATTGAATCCTATGTCCAACAAGTCCAAATCGACAAATATTATGACCAACTATGAAAGCCTGAAGTGAAATGAATTCAAGGAAAGCACAACCTTAGTGCAAAGTTAACCAAAATTCAGAACTAACTTTAAATGGCACAGAAAACATGAACCAAATGTGATTTTACAGAACTGAGACACAAAAACCAATCATAATACCATAATGAACAACCTGCAAAAAACCTGCAAAGTGCAAAATTAACCAAAAAAAAAAAAAAAATTGAAGTTAGTTCAAAATTTAGAACTAACGTTGAATGGCACAGAAACCATGAACCAAATATATAACAAATAATTTATAAAACGGAACACCAGAACCAACCATAAAACCATAATAAACAACCGATGCACAATCTTAGTGCAAAGTCAACCAAAATCGAATCCTTCAACCACAAGTTCCAAATACAGAACCAACTATAGACACAAAAACCAAGAGCTGAAATAAACAACCTCAACAAATACACAACCTTAGTGCAAAATCAATTCACAATTGAAAGACATGAACCATGATCCAATAAATGACAAATACAAATTTACAAAAGTTGGAATACCAGACAAACCATGGAAACCTCCATGAACCATAAATACAACAAGTCTGCAAAGTACAAATGGAATACAAAATCATCAAATTATGAATGAAAACGACAACAGACTAGAGGCAACTGATTGATTACCCAATGAGAGAGTAATGTCCATTGTATGATAGTTGTATTATAACTTTTAAAAAAAAATTACTTTATTATCACTTAAAATCTGTTGAAAAATTCTACTTCACAATTGAATAATTTAAAATTCGTTCACATAAAGCCTCATTCCAAGATGTGATATAAGATATTTAGGAATATTATATCTAAACAGATATATGGAAGTGAAAAATGATGACGCTAACAATGTCACTGTTCAACGTCGGTGTCGAATTGCGAGAGTGAAGCCTTACTTTAATATTCTTTTAACATGAAATAAATAAAGCATAATTATCCAACCCTTTCACCTCCTACTATTCCACTTGTTACACCAGCCTTACATTAGCTAATGAGGCAATAGTTTATTGAAGTGTATTCCATCATATAGATGAACAGCGTAATACATCATGCCATTGATTCACTGGATTTAATGCTGGTTGTTAATCTTTAGCCTTGTTTCAAAATTCCCCAACAACCACATGTTTGCGTGCGGGTGTACGTCACCCAAGGGAATGTAAATTAACTGATTCATGTGTTAGTTGCATATTATACATATAGCTGAACAGTTATCCATCTGCAATCATTGATCTGTCAGCCTGGATGAATATTTTTATCTTCATATATTCATGTCCATGGACAACTTGCTTCAACCCCCAATCGCGAGTAAGACAATTAGGCGAACCAACCATCATTGGTAAAGAATGTTGTAAATACCCAGCATCGACGATCTGTGTTGTGCGAACCCCCCGTGGTCGGTCCCTCCTGGGCGAAACAAGTAATATGAACCTTGTGAAGGCGGAACATGTCGAGCATTGATGGTCTTCGTTGCACTCAACCCCACCCCCTGTCTGGTCAACCATTACTTGTCTGCATATGATCAACCATCTTCTTCTCATCCTTGAAATAAGATTGTGAAACCCTTGTGTGGCTAGTAGTGAATCTTCACATTACTATCGCTTGAATGCACATCTGTTGCATGTAGTGATGACCTGAAAAATTGAAATGTTACAAATAAAACTGAATTTT
>JAUELA010118139.1:0-16529 GCA_031471845.1 Boltenia villosa | reverse complement strand
AGTATCCTGTCCCAGCTAATCGTATCCCCCGATTGACTTGTTAGGATCGTTTCCTCGGCTTGACGGGCGGCGAGGCGGTGATATAATTCCCTGAAGCTGATGTCCTTCCAATCATCGATGGTGAGACGAAGGTGGCGATGCAGTTCCAGGTTTTCCCTCCGCTATTACCATATCATCTGTAAGTACTTTTGCTTGACTCACTTTTACCAAATTTAAACTCCTCTTTCCAATCTCAGGGTATTTCATAATGAATGATTTTATGCTTCATTACAACACTATATATATATACTCTTTTTTGGACTGGGGACCACTTTAACACACTAACTATAATTTAACAGGAAGTCGTCCCAGTCCCAGGAGCACGCTTCTTACTGTTTAATTATAGTTAGTGTGTCCCATGGTCCCAGTAGCTGTGACACTATGCATTCAAAAGCCCGGGAAGCTCGTCGCTTCAAATTAAATGTGTGGCGTCGAAACCCAAACGAGCAATAAGGATTGGTCTTTTTACCCCTTTTCTAATAATGTCTGCCCAATCTTTATTTGTGATCGTCCTATTCGAGACCGAATTCTTTATATTATCCCAATCTAATTCGGACAATAAAGTGGAGGTTTCCTGTTTCCTCAAGACTTTTGGCAACACACAAATAAATGTCGTCATCTGATTTATCGCTAATGTTTTTTGCATCAAATATGTTTGGGAGTCGAATTTATGAACAGAATTTTCAAAGACAAAATTCAAATTTTTTTTAGACGCTTCAATTTTATTCCCAGTTGCGATTTGACATTTTTGTAGGATAAAATAGACTCAAGAATCCTCGTCCAGGTTGAAAGTCGGCATTTCCAATAATATTTCCGAAAATTTCGCCACTGAACATTTGTATTCGTGAAAACACCACCTGTTTGGTTTAATGTGGTAAAAAGCGCTGGAGTCAATTTATTTGAGGAAAGATGACGACTTTTTTACGTTACGCGTAAGATTGCTGGACGGTGAAGTTGAAGGTATTTAATTTGTGGATGTTAAAACCGGCTTGAAGGGAGAGCACGAATGCTTCTTTGGAGAAAATTTAGAACGGGATTGGTTAGAAGTTTTCGATAGGGTGAGAATTGGTTTTTGGGGCGGTAAAGGGGGAGGGATTGGATTAGTGTGTGTTATAACCGTACTTAGAGGGAGAGGACGAAAGCTTCTTTGGATAAAATTTAGAAAGGATTGGTTATAAGCTTTCGATGTGGTGGGAATTGTTTTGCGGACGGTGAAGTGGTGGGTAGGTATTGATTTTTTTGTGTTAAAACCGGCTTGGATGGAGATCGCGAAAGCCTCTTTGGCCGAGGTCAAAGAAATATGGGAGCAAACTTTTCTTCGGAAAGTGTTAGGATAAGCTTCCAGGAATGTAATTGGGAGATGGGGAGATCGCTAAGAAGCCCAAAATGTGCAGCTAATCACTGTATTGCAACATCCTATTCATTGATCCATGTGACCTTAAAATCCTACCGATCTATTTTTAAAAGAACTCCATAGATTATTTTTATTTAGTTTCATTCATTTTGGTTGTTTCTTGATGAAATTGCCAATGACGTCTCTCTCGGCTTTTCCTCTGCCTCCAATGACCGCTCCCTAAGCTCAAGTAATCTGTGCCATCTTTCTCTCTCCTCTTCCTATTCTCCTTTCTGGTCTTTCTAAATTGACGGCCTGAACTAAAAGGCAAACCATCCAGATATTCTTTAATCTCAACCATTCTCGTTTAAATGGGGCGTTGATAGAGTATGTTGTTAAATGACGGAAAACACGGAAGCTCTTCAAGATAGCTAATTTCATCCTCCAATTCCTGAATTTTCAGCTGAACTGTATAAAACGTCACTTTTATGAAGCATATCGGTACATTTGAACTTTGAAGTCTCATATTTGGTTATCTAAAAGATATGGCCGAATTCTTACAATCGCCCCAAGTAGTCTTATGTGTGTTCTGTTGCGAGGCTCAGTTGGCAGTAACAAGAGAAAATATCCTCTCAACTATTATATTGTTTGCCGGTGGTATAAGGCACGTCGAATTATACATAGAGAGCTCCTTGAAGCTGCGGTATCAAGTCACAGCTAGCCAGATTTTCAGCGAGTCTCTGGGAATGTCACAATTTTCAAAAAACCCTTCTTCACTACACTGGACTAGATTAATTTTCTGTATTGACTTTTAATGAGATCAATATTTTTTGAGCAAGATGTAAGAACAGAACGGCAATCAATAATTGTATTTGTGCGGCAGTAATTGTTTCACATCAGGACAAGGAAAACGTCAATTAACTTCAACATTAAAGGACCGTATAAACGAGCTATTTTGACATCGATTTTTATTCCGCATGACAAATAATAACCTCACATTCATCTTGGTCTATGCTATTCAGATTAAATCTTCCTCGTGCATCGTATATGCGGCTTTTAATTTGACTTTGAGTTCTGGTCAGTACTTGCTTTTGAAAAAACACACTTCATTACTGGTTCTTACGTTTTACTGGAGGACGATTTGTCCTCCTCTAGGCTTATACCACTGCTGCTAAATACTTGTACATGTCATGGCAGTACGTACTTCCTTAATATTACTTGCTGAATAATCATGTAGCTGGTATTAAACACCTATCACATGATCGCATTCCCCCCACAATGATATATATCATCACTTTGTGCGGACTGTCATTTTTCCTTTCGCTGGGAAAGCAGCTAACCTTGAAAAAACATTTCCCTTCTTCGGTAACTGTTTTGAAAAATATGTCGAATATATATTGTTCAACGAAGAACTTGTAACCTTTATTAGATGTTCCAGGACAGTTATTCCACATCAGCAGGTTAGGGAGAGTGTAAAATTTGGCATTGAAGTTCAATCTTTCATCCAGGATTCATTTTGCAATACACTATCTCCAATTATCTCTAACTTTACAATCAATGATATATTAAACAAATGTATTTATTTCCTGGGTAAATAAAAATGCAAAATATCTCAATATCCTTAGTGCAACAGACATATACTGCTGGTAGAAAAAGGTTGACGTTACTCAGAAATGTGGGAAACAATATTTAACGTTAGTCTATATACCAGTCCCTGGTATCATTCACGTATATTTATTATTCAGGCTTGGCAGATAACAAATCTTCGTTTGTTATTCACATTCACGCTCCACTGATCACACTGTGGAATCGGTCTGTTCCATGAATGATAAAAAATGTATCAGCACCAACTCGTTGTTACCGATGCTCGATTATTCTGTAACAATGGGTTTTCGTGTTATATACGCGTGAGATTCAGGTTCTTTCATCACAATTGGTTATACGCATTGTCTCAAGAGAAGAAGGAAATATGCCAAACCCGTGTTATTTGATTGCGAGTGTTTGTGTTTTACCAATCGCACGCTGTAAGACTAAGATCTGGCCGAACTAGTTGTTGCAATCTACTGAATACCGGTATTTCACTTTTATTTTGTGTAATATTTTTGACCGCATCAATATGAGTTATGGAAAACAGACTCCAACTAAGAAAAGAAAGTGGTACATGCAAATGTGTTGAAACGGAATGGTTAGCTGAACCTGAATTTAAAGATTGGCTACAACAAGATAAAAACTAAGATGACTCCAGTTATTTCAAATGCTGTGATGTTACTCTAAAAAGCGCAAATAAACCAATTCTGTGAAACATCGCAAATGTTTCGGGGTGGCTAAAAATAGTGTCGATATTGTTCGATTCGATTTGACAAATCAACAGAAAACGAACAAACTGCCAAAAGTGAGCTGCTCTTTGCTGCATATTTATTTCACGGAACATAATATTCCTTTTGCTAGCAATGACCCTCTCTGTAAAGAAGCATTTCCGGACAGTAAGATTGCAGGAAAATTGTCGATGTAGCTAACAAAACTTTACTATGTAATTTAAGATGGAGATCTATAATAATCGACGAAAGCATGTACATTTCTGTAACACAAATTTTGGAGGTACAGTAGTTGTTTGGTATTTTGATCTAAGTAAGCAAGATGTTGTGGACTCTGTTAGATAGTATAGTTGTTGAAGATGGAACTGCTGCCCGTCTATATAATGACGTGAAATCAAATATTGCAGACAGCGAAGTTGTCAGAAATCGATCCAAGCAATGCGAGCACCACAAAAAATTTACCTTGGAGGGAAGGCATCAGCACATTTGATCAATAAACCGTTTGAAGAAGTTGATGATAGAAGATTTAGACATAACTGTTTGAAATTTCTAATATAGCTTTCCTTTCAATGAAGATGGCTTGGCTTAATTGCAAAATTTAAAAGTATTAATTAGATCCTAAAGTATCTCAAAATCCCAATTTTCCCCACCATCTACTATTCCACTAGCTCATTTCCCATTGCTTGTACCGGAACATAAACTAAACCAGTGCTTCCCAACCTTTTTCAGTTCGCGACCCACTTTTATTGCCATTTTTTTGTGCGACCCACAATGAGAAAAGAAACAATGTATCCACATGCAATTTACTATTAATGCGAAACTTGAGCATGCATATTGCATATTGGATATTTGTTACATTGTTGCATAATTGTAACGTAATGATAATGCAACAATTTCCCCATCTAATCGAAAACTGTAACATTTAGAAATGCTTCGCGACCCACTGGTTGGGAAGCACTGAACTAAACGATCTTGATGATCAATGGAGGAGTTATCGTTTGTCAGCCGACAAGTTACCAATCTCTGCAGAAATTATTCCACAGTATTGGTACAAGCTGAAAATACATTAAGGGTGGTCAACAAAATTCAAAATATGGTATATTATTAGAGTTCATGACAAATCTCACTATTGATTATTAAAAAAGGCTTTCTTTCTTTCACTCATCAGCCTGCGTTGGACCGATATGATAATGAACTTCGTGAAAACAAAGCAAACATGTTATATATGTATGTTTATTTATTTATGTTATGACAATTGTATATGTATATGATAAGGTATGAAATGCCAGAAATGGCAATATACCTAAAATAAAACAATAATAAATAATAAAAAAAGCAAACAACTCCCTGAAAGCAGAAACTGTGAAGAACAGAATTCTAGCAAAACAGTTGATCACAAGAAATAATAATGACTGCACAACATGGAAGCCCGGGGAAGATTTAATTAGTAATTTAGAAGAAGAGGAAATAAGTAAACGTTACCAAGAGAGAATAAAAAAACGACAGATAATTATGAATGAAAGACAGTTACCGTGGAAAATGAGGTTATTTCAATAAAAAAAAAAAACTTCAACATTGTACTGCTCGCTGTAGCAGATGCTCAGTACAGATTTATGATCGTAGACATTGGAGCATATGGAAGGCAGAGTGATGGTGGAGTGCTTGCAGAGTCTACTTTTGGGAAACGTTTGCTATCAAGAAGCTTAGAATGGCCTAATTCATCTATGCTTCCTGGTGGAAACGAACCACACCTTTTGTGTTCGTTGGTGACGAGGCTTTTCCTCTTAAACTAAACTTATTGAGGTCATACCCAGGAAAATTCTTCGCTCATAAAAAAGGATATTCAATTACAAACTTTCACGAACTCGTCGAGTGGTGGAGAATGCGTTTGAGATAATTTCCTCAAGATTCAGAGTTTTCAGACGACCATTATTGCTGCCACCAAGGCAGGCCAAGTGATAAAAACCATTCTGCACAATTTTTTGACGGAAGACACAGAGTACATGGATCCTCAAATATTGGATGATGAAAATTTCAATTTTGATGATAAACCCTACTACAACAAATTTAGAGTCATTGCAGGGAAAAGGAAGGATATGTGGGGCAGAAGCAATCCATATTCGAGAAAAGTATGCCGATTATTTTTCAACAGAACAAGGAGCTGTGGCATGACAGCAAAATATTGTTACAGCCTCCTAATTAATTTGTTCTATTTTAATTTTTTTACATTTTATTATAAGAAACAGTGATAGTAAAAAATAACAGAAAAAAGTAAAATTCTAACAGTGACATTAATGACCCTAAATGCAATATTATGAGATATAAAATAAAATGAATGTACAAAGCATTGAAATGAAATTAAATATTGACACAAGCGAGAGAAAAAAGTGGTGATGAAGCAAGCCCTGGGTCAAATTCATGCATTCTTGCTTTGTGCATAGTCATTTAAATACACGATAGTAAGTGCCAGTACATCTGCCTGTATTTTTATTTCTTTTGGTAGCTCTTTGATATTACAGGGTATCGTTTTGAAAAATAGTCCATAAAATCCAGGGGCTCTGTATGTAAAAGTTAAAAACTTTATCAAAGCTGTCCTCTTTCTCTTCAGGCATCCTTTTCCCCGAGTGATATGTGATCCACTCGGGGTCTCACTGATTTCTTATAGTAAAGCATTTCTAATGTAACCGATTTAAAAAAAAAAGTATATACAAAGAGACAATTTTACCAGAAATATCACACCTGTCAGCCCCAGACTTGTCTCCGATTCTTCCGGGTAAACCTCTGAGAGTAAAATGTGATGTGAACATCAGGTTCTTGATGTTCAGGTGAAAATCCCATGTTTTACGACGAACTGAAGAATCCATAGCAAAATCTTAGGAACAAGGGCAACATTGCACATGATATTATTACATGGGAAGCGGTAATGTAGTACTAAAAAGAAGGTGCCTGCCGGGGAGAAAAAAATTACCATTTAATTGAGTAGTATAAAGCAAGGGGATTCCAACACAATATCTATGTATATTTAAATGGGGAAGGGATCAAAAAAATAATGAATGACTTACCTTCTTGGTTGAAGATATGGCTGCAGAAACCCCATGGTTCTCACCAAAGTCCACTCGGGAACAAATCCACCTGCGGCCCCTGATCTGCTCAAGCTTTTAATTTGTTTCCCTCTAATGTATCCATCAGGTATGAGCTTCCATTTTACAAAGAAGTAGAAAATAAAATTGATTTTAAATTAGCTTAGGCTGTGCATGCTCTTGCCGGTACTTAAATATACCTTTCTTCATCACATTTTCGCTAAAACTTTACTCCAAGCATATAAATCAAGGCCCAATTCTTCAATCCTATATATGAACTGGTCTATGCCAATTATTAGTTGGCTATGCTTTTTTAATGTTGAGTCTAAAATTTGAACTTATAATTAATTCTACACAATTAGCTACAATTTAGCAATGTTGAATCTATTTCACCCTAATCATTATTTTATCACACTTTACAATCCAACATTGATCCTCTCAGCCCAAAGTTTAATGGTTAAACTACAAAAACAAAACTCCTGTAGCTTTTTTGTCATTTTAACATGTAAAATTTGGAAAACAGCGGTCAGTATAGAAAAATGGCATGACACTATAACCACTGAATGGTTTATGACATTGTAAGATGCAATGTAGCGTAAGTTAGCCTAATTTCGAAACTTTTTTTCTTCATCTGCCTTCTTTGTATTTTGAAAATTGCGACTTATATACACAAATAGCAACAGGCAGACTGTTTTACCCCATCTATCGTATAATTATGAACTTATTTGACCTTTTAGTGCGTTTTTGAAGGTTTCAAATTGCATGCTGAAATTGGCGGAATCGGGACCAAGTATGCATAATTTCGCCACCCTGTGAATTTTTATTTTATTTTTCGAAAAATGGCAGTACATTTAACTGAACTAACTGAACGCATGCAAAATTAAAACTTTAAAGGCCTACTTAAACAAAAACGCAAAATAAATTGGAACAAATGAAATACATTTAACAAACTGTAAATAAACAACGCTTAAATTTATTCGCAATCGATGCAAATAAAATCTTCCGAATAGTTAAAATTTATCGGCATGTAGTCGTCGCTGGCCCAATGCGGACAACCAACCACCCGTAGACCATCCCGCCCATTTACTTTTTTCCTTCCTCGTCCTCCAATTTCCCGTTCATCGTTCTCCCAATCACAGCCCGCCTTCAATGCCCTCCTTCAATTTTCTTTTATTTTCCCTCGCCTTGCTTTCTTTTATATGTGTGCTGATATTCTCGCCCTTTTAGTGCGAACCCTGCTCTTCGATTTGATACGGAGCGGCAATTTCCTGCCTCTGGGAATATACTCTTGTAGCGGGTAAAATATTCCATCTAATTCAGCCGGTATAACGCCACATTGCACCAGAGGATTGTTTTCTGGGGTTAATATATAAATATTCGGCGAGGGCAGAGAAGAAGATGTTGAGGGCGTTAGGGAAAGGTTATGATTTTCCTTCGGCATTACCCTGCCTCTGTTGAGGTGAACCTCGTCGATCGCATTTGGATTCAATGGCCAAATCCCGCATTTTTGAAAACCATTTTTAATATTTCTTATACAGGGCACATCCTTTTTGGCTATCCAGAGTGAACCTCTCACCACCTGACCCAACTTTATAAATTTTCCGATTCAATTTTGAAAAGATTTGTATACCGCAACATCTGGCGGTTGGCATATATGTGTGGTGTGTGGCACAAGAGCCATCAAAATTACGTGCTCCTTGATCGCCTCATCTATCAATTCAATAGAAGTATTTGACACGATCTTTTGGGCAATGTTTGATGAAAACCCTCCTGGACCACTTCACCATTATTTATGAATCCATGAAACCGGAATCCGATTTCACGTAAACACATCAATCCGGCACACCCAAAGCATAGTTGCCACCGGGAAACCCTTATTCAGGTCCACAGTGCTCTCATCATAGTTGTAAATTCTTTCCGGATGTGAGTGCAGGTCAAACGTGTCAATTATCGAACCTAGGAGTTCAAAATAATCCCTCAGGTCCTCTGCAGCGGTTGTTGAGACTCTGCCGCGATCAAGCACGTCTGGCCTTCGCAGACGAAGACGTGCCACTGGTTGCCTTTTTTGAAACCGGCGCCACCATCGGTAACTTGGACCTTTCGGACAATATTTGAAGTAACTGCTGGTCCTTACCGTCAAATCGAGTGTTGAAGATGGAAAACTTGACCCGGTTATAAAAACGATTATTTCATCTTCGTTGGTTTGATTTCAGATGGTTATTTTCATGTAGTAATGGAGATTCTATGGAATAAGAAGTATAGTGCCGGCATATATAGGCTACATGCTTTTGATTGTTTTGTGTAAGGTTAGAATACCCATATTATAACCAATGAAACTTCAATCATCAGCTGTTTTGAAAATCAAGATGATGCCCAAGTAAGGGTGAAATTCACAGCTGACCCTAAATTAGTCCGAAATTTATAAACCGTTATACTGGTAGTAGGTATGCAAGTTGATATTCCGAAGGGGTAAAGCCGTCGGTTGATCATCTATGCCCACTTAGAGGTTTTTAGGTCGAATCTCACATCACTTCAATATATGCCGTGTTCACCCTTGAGCCTTGACGGAAATAAGTGACTTGGGACGCTGAACTCCTCGCCGGTACAGAGCGATCTTCCGCTATCCAGTCCAGCATGCTCGCAAGCGGCATCATGCGTCCATGTATAAGCCCACTGTAGGTATCTGATAAGAGACCCAGCACTACAGTAGCTTTTGGAACATGCCGGTGCGACGCGATGTAAATATCAAATTATTGTGTTGATAATTAGTATGATTCAATTATTGAAAATTTGTAAATAAAAAACATTGTGCCTATAAATTTTCAGATATTTAGAAGTCAAACATGCCGGTGCGACGCGATGTAAATAACAAATCATTGTGTTGATAATTATTATGATTCAATTATTGAAAATTTGTAAATAAAAACACTGTGCCTATAAATTTTCAGATATTTAGAAGTCAAATTTAATATATAGCCTAGTACTAGTTAGCTCCAAAAATGCAGTGAGGGAGGATCAACCCAACTAATTTTATCCTTGGGGTCACCGCAACTTGGCAAATGTTATCAAGGGGTCACGGCACCAGAAAGGTTGGGAACCGCTGCTCTAAAGCTACATGTTATTTTTTTCGTTTCCCAACGTCGAAATTTTTATTTATGAATGAAAGGCAGCGTGCAGGTGAAATTTGTAAATGACATGCAGGCCTGAATTTGGTGATAGTAATTAAATCCTTGCACATCCTCCAAATTAAACACTGCATCTCCAGAATCCAAAAAAAGTTTTCCACTTTTTTGCGATATTTTGCATTCTCTCGCACTAAATGTGCATTTCACTTCAATTACCATGTCTTTGTTTTTTATTTTACCATCGGGCGAGTCACCAAGAGCACCACTGGAATGAAGTACCAGTCCGTTGCAATACTTCCGTCATCCTAATTTTTCGTTGGCTAATATAGCTGTATGCTCGTGATGTCTGCCTCACTGAACAGCACGTATTCCCGTCAAACCATACTGCCCAAGAAGGTTCTTAAACAGGGATTTCGACGGTGACTTCCTGCCTGAATTGATAAATCTTATCACAGCACCGAAGTTACTGGAAGTGATAATTCCTTCCGCTACATTCCCCATAAAGGCTTTTGGTTCAGACCACGTGTGCTATATTCAATTGCTGGATTTGCCGCGATTTTATTCATTATAGAAAGAATTCTATCTGACGATGTGATATATTCTTCCGCCGATAAAATATTATCCATTGTTGGATATAAAGCTTTGGGTACTTCAGGCTCGTGGTTCATTGGACATGATGATCCCACAGAAAGAAGTTCATTTGTACGGTCGTTGCATTGTAGCCTGGTTTTGTTTTACTGTACATTTTATCCACAGTTGTGACTTTTGTCGGAGCACTTTTTGAATATATGATGAATATATCAATGCAGCTGCCATATGGTAACATCTTTACCACCCTCTAAGTCCCAGAGTCTAAGACATGTGCAGGATGCATTCGAGATAGTTTGGTCCTCGTTCAGCCAAACCTGAAATCAAGACTTCTACGTCATATGTTCGTTGTTTCATACTAGCTTTAACCCTCGATCTCACAATACTAGACAATGTCATTGTCATGTTTTTCTTGAAATAAAATATTATATAACTTTACTAGAATGATTAAAAAAAACAGTAACATAGAATCCGGACATTTATCCAACCGACATTTCGACATCGTTTGTGACGTCATAACAGAGGGACATTTTGCCAACGTTAAAAATAAATATTTATGTGTCACTAACTCTATTTCTGAAGGCATCAATGCTAAAAATATAGAGGTTAATAACATGATATTTTTAGGTTATACAAATCAATTTTGTGCAATGTATTCATCTATTAACTTATTTTGGATATTTTTATGTATCAGTCCCTCCAAAATTTTTCGAGGTCATAGATGACCTCTACAGATAACCTTGCCAGAATCCAACGTCAAATCAAGCATGGCTATGAGTCATGAAGTTGTGTACTATTTATAAGAGCTATAACACACCATAAAATGGGTCATAATTGTTTCATAAATACCTTTCACTTTCTGACTTAAGGGGTTTTCACCCTTCCACTCTGATGTTTTTCGCTGTCCTCTCCTTCTTTTTGCATGATCTAATTTGGTTCGGACTTTAAGGTTTTTCCATAAATCCTTCGATTTTTTTCTGATATTATTGTACTCCCTCTTGCATTGAATTGAAAACACAATCTTTTCCAAGCAGCGTTTTTTTTTTCGGGCATTTATCCAACGGACATTTAGCCAATAGTTGCAGAGGTGGACATTTAGCCACCATGTTTTTTTTCGAAAAAAAAAACTTCAAAAATTGAACCTAACCCTGAAGCTAACACTACCCTAACTCTTACTCTGAAGTCTAACTCTAACCCTAAGATATAATTTTTGAATTAAAAAAATATAATAAAGTTGAAAAAAATGTTGGCTAAATGTCCGTTGGCTAAACGTCCATTGTCTAGATGCCCGGATACCGTTTCCTGCTAAAAGTGTCTGAAAAATGAGTTTCAGACTTGCCTTATGCTTGAAATGGAAGCCTAGTTAATATTTTTAAAGAATGGACTATGAGGCATTTTATGCTCTTTGAATTTTGTAATTGTGAAGTCGAATATTGTACCTTCATCCTCCAACCCTGTGTCTATTATATGCGGGGGATTAATGTAGGTTCCTAGCACGGCATTGTTCCTAGCACGGCATCCATTTGTTCATAATAAGGGCTTTTGATAGTTCCATTACCACTTCTCCCATTTTCTTTGGCATCTTTGTATTTGCAATAAGGTGTGACAATTTATTCTCGATTTGTTTTTCAGTCCTGTAAATACATATAATCAAATTTATTCGTTATTATTTCCTTATTCTTTCTTTGATGTAGGCACAATCTGTTACTTATTCAGATGATTAAAAAAATAAAGGATTTAGATTTTACTTCCTAGTGAAATTATTCTTGTAACAAGTTCAGGTACATTATCACCATTATATCTTTACATCAGGATATAGAGCTTCCTCATCAAGGTCAATTTTAGGATATTGGAAAAGTGAAATTATTCCTCAAAAACATATACATTTAACATTTAATGAAATAATTTTCGGAAAGAAAAAATTAAATTAAATTGAAGAAATGTCGAATGAGGTGAAATAATCAAAATTGTTAAATGTTGATATTAAATAGAATATATACATTCATTTAATATTGAAGAACAGCTACCGTGAAATGCTTTGTAAGGCAAAAATAAATAAAAAAGAATGTGATGTTTACTTGCCTGATTACACCTTTTGAGCTGAGCGTCGATTCCAGGTCCTTATACCTAGGAATCAGCGGTTTCATTTCGCCTGAATAGCCCAGCTCGCCCAAACACTTATAAGTGCTAAGGTTTCAGTTGTGTTCCAACTCATTCTTTTTTTTAAATTAGGCAAAATCTAAATTTATTTGAATATATCAGTCCTCATTATTATTCAAGTTACAATTTTTAATTTAATTTATCATATTTACCCTTGCTTCACCAAAAATTCCATTAGAAAATGAGTAATCTTTATTATATTTTTTTTTAATCTTTATTTGATCCAAAAAAGTATACTTTCACTGCATTTTTTTTTCACTTTTTGAAACTGTTTGTTGTGACACTTCATAGTATGTTGCCAAATGTGTCTAGGTGTCGCGAATATATAATAAATGACCACCTCACAGATTTATTGACGAATTCAGGAATGTGCATTTGGAGAAACATATACATTTCTGCTTATGAAGTCGATGAAAAAGGGAATACAGCTGACTCTTCTTTGTGATACTCCACATATGTGCCTGGCGCATTCGATTACTTACATTTCGATTATGGAATAAAAATATGTTATTCGATTACTCTTCACGTTAACAACAGCACTGAAGCGCGTCAAGAAAAATGGAATAAAAATATGTTATTCGATTACTCTTCACGTTTAACAACAGCACTGGAGCGCGTCAAGAAAAATGGAATAAAAATATGTTATTCGATTACTCTTCACGTTAACAACAGCACTGGAGCGCGTCAAGAAAATGGAATAAAAATATGTTATATGTTATTCTCTAACCCGTGAACTGACACTAACTGTAAAACTCTACAAGAGAAGCGCTTACCGTATTAGTGGTATTTGGTGAGAGATACGGGAGCACTCAATGGGCACATATGTGAAGTTTTCCTCATATGTCCATACCAATTATAATGAAGAATTCTAATAAAATTTACTTTACGGTAGACCTCTACTTGTCACCACTACAGACTAAATGGTGCCTGGCGTTTTCGGAATCATATTTTCATTTCACACTGTTTGGGTTAGGGTCAGGGGTTGTGTTAGGGTTAGTCAATGATCAGATAGTTGGCGTAACGTTGTTAAGCTGCACAGAGAAAAATATCAATGAGCGGTGACATGTGGAAGATCATCTTTACTTCTAGAGTTCATTCGATTTTAACTAATACTGTCAAAATGATCCTACTGTGCTATCCCCTTATTAAGTTTATATATGATAAATAAATCAGTACCAGGCTAAGCTAATCTTCTTTCCGAACCATAGTAGGCCTACTGTAGTTCGATGCAAAAAAATATCCTAGAATTTTTCCAAACAATTCTATTGAACAAAAAAACACCAAAGTTGACGGTAGCACATCAAATATCAATAATGAAAATGAATAAAAATAATAAATTTCATAAAAAACCCATGTAAATTGGAAAATTCATTTTGTTCACAATAACACTTTAATTGCTCAGGCTGTTAACTAATTTTGCAGTTAATAACGTTTTGTACCACAATAGCAACACATCCTAGGCAAGCCTAGTTTCTTACATTTACCTGAATAACGTTAATTGTTCGCGTTGTTAATCATTTCCAGCACCACTTCACTGCACTTCCCTTGCTAACGTCAATTTCAGCCGATATAATCAGGTCTGACCCAGCTGGAAATATCAGTCGGAAATCAGCACATATAAGCTGCCTATTTACCATTTTGCGCAGAAATGCTTTAATTTGGCGGATTCATAACATGTAAGTTGAGCGACATATATGAGCACTTATTTTTCACCAACCCTGCTGATAAGCGCCTTAGATTATTTGCACTTATAAGCTCAATGTGAACGCGACATCAGGCACAGAGTCATCTGAAGAGAAAATCAAATCTTGCCTTTGGTTGTTACGACAGTAAGCATAACAAACTCACCTTTTCGATCTTTCTCTTTCATATACCTTTCATACCTGAGTAACACAAGTATCCTCAATTTAAATGAACTATTACATAGGCCCACTTCAAAGTTGCAACAATACGATAATTGGCGCTTTACCTTTCTGGCGGAACCCCCTCTTCTTCCAGTACAATTTCAACACACCACATGATCTTCCATTAAAAAGAATTACTAGTATATTATAGGCTATTCTGATATATCTGTGAAAATATGGCACAAGGGCAACATAAAATGAAACATTGTATCACCTATAGGCTACAACACATTTGTATTGATAAACTCAACTTTTATGTCGGAAAATGAGAATAGTCGTGCAACGACTACGACATTACTTTGCTAGGCTATATTTAGAAATATGAGCTTCCATTCGAGCAAATTAATGAAATGATTTTTTTCAGCTTTCCTGACGATTACGGGATATTTTCTTAGGATATGCATTGGACCGTGACCAGCTACAAGTGATCAAAGGCAAACGTGTCGTCACATCCGCGAGTCTCCTCTCATGTCATTTAAATCTGTTTGGTTGTCACCCAGTTGACAGTACCTGTAACTTATTTGCACTTTCCATAGCATTCGCTTGAATTCCATTCGAAGAAGAACCTTGTATTTGTACCGCGGAATTATATTCCAGATTCTATATGATACAAGGTTTGTTTTCCTTTCTTTCCACCAAATATGACGTCAGAGAGATAGTTAAAGTTCTTCGTTCGACGGCGGCCAACAAACTCCAATACATATTCATTTTCGCTGTTTAGTATTTGATTAGTAGATTGAGCATCGTAACATAGTCTATGATCGCAGAATGTAATGATTAAAGCAGCTTCCCATTGACATAATTAATGGAGGACCTCTTAGTTTACAGACCAGACAAGGAAATATCGAATATGGATTGATCTATAAAACTGCTAATAACTGGTATGTTTAAATATTACTGATTGGCAATCTATATTTTTTTGATTGATGTATCCATATTTACCCTCGAATTCACCGTGATGTATCGCCGGCTTGCGAGCAATCAGATATTCATAGTTTGAAATTTATTTAGTGTACCTTACAAGATCACGTACCGATTGAAATGACCTTTGCGTAAAAACAGTTGGTGTAGTGACTGTGAGGCAACAGCTAGAGCCTCTATGCAGGGAACTCGTATTACGCACACAACTTCGTTCAAAACACAATATTTATTACAAAAAGTCAATGATAGGCACAGATGCAGCAGCAGCAATGAAGCTGATCAAGTTTGGCGTATACTGGCGTGATATGAGTGTGTGGTAGTGTGAAAAACGAATGTGTTACCCCAGGCAGTACACATACAACAATCTCTCTTGACAACAGTAATGATATATCTCTCAACAACAATAATGATGATTTCTCTAAATAAATAACCCTAGACACAAAACACGTCCGTCCACAGCGGACTTCTAAATCATAATGGCACCAATTCATAGGTGCAGTACTCGAGTAATCAGCGCTGGTAACGATTATCTGTATCCCAGACAGCATTGATTGGTCAGCAAGAATTCACTTTATACGTCATAAATGCGTGGTACTTTGTGAGAGGGTCCACATTAACGATCCAAAAACCAAAGGCATAAAATACGGAATGGCGAGTTTTCGTAGACGTGACAGTTGGTAAGACATAATTTCATGTACATATACACGACATTAAAGAATTGGTTTGTATTTATTAAATTGTATTGTTTTAGAGAACCTATTTCCCTCTGTCGCATCAAAAGCATAGGCACTAGAAAGATGAAATTTCGTTAGACTATTCTAGGGCTGTATTTCATAGGAAAATTCCAACTTCTCCTCGAGCGAGTAGTGTTTTTTGTACCATCACCCTGAATTTGTAAATTTGAACCATTTTTCAAAAAAAAAAATGTATTTTTTGAAGCACAATTACTTATGAAAGAATATTCACAATAAAAATAAAATATGAAGTAAAAACAAAATAATATAAATAAAAAAAATATGAAAATAATAAACACAAATGGATACATCGCTACTCCCAGTATCTCT
>JAUELA010118028.1:0-16546 GCA_031471845.1 Boltenia villosa | reverse complement strand
CTTGCGAGCATGCTGAACTTGGATGGCGGAGGAAAGCCGTAACTGGGAAACCGCCCTGCACTGGCGAGGAGTTCAGCACCCTTCAGTCACTTACTCACATCTCGGATCAGGGTTCACCACGGCATTGAATAAATAAGGAGGAATGCCTGTTTGCTGTTGGAAGTGTCGGCATACAGCTGATTCTGGGTACAACGCCTTCAAAACATGAACGCAGAAAACAGTGACACATTAACACTGGAAATTTGAAACTGAGTTCCAAAATTTACATGAGAAACCGAAGGAGTCGGAATATTAGTTGCAGGATTAATTGTAGTTGCTGTTTTTTAATTGTTGGAATTTCGAAGCAACTTTTCACTACTTGTTCAGTTACTGCATTTGATTGAGATGGGTGTTGCTTTTGTGGCTGAATATTAACTCTACTTCGCTCCTGCTAAAGTATAGAATTTATCAGATATTCTAGTTTGCATTTTCTGTATAAGCAAAACATACATCATGCCGTTGAACAACACATTCAAACTTTGAATTTGAAGCTATCAGTAACATCATTGCTTGGAGAAATATTTTTCTATTCCACTAATTTCTTGTGAGGATGCAGGTTTTGGTCCCTTCATCTGTCCTATTCATCTGAAATACTGTGAACCTGCTTAGTAGACCAGACAAGAGCAAGTATTTGTACAAGTGCAACAATGAGATCTGATAAAGGAATATTACTCTCTTCAGCCTTTAATAAGGTTACTGAAGTAAAATATAATGAGGAGGAACATCAATGCAAGCTTATGTATATATAATATTGTTTTAGAAACGCAGAAAAGAATGCAGTGACATATTTGAAACTGCAACCATCTTGGAAATGATGGGAATTCAATAGACGGGAATTCGATATTACAAACGAGGAACGGTGCAGATGAGTGAATTCTGTTGACAGTATAGAAAGAAGTATTGGAGAGAGAAATAGAAGAATCGTTTGTCAGAGTGCAAATGGAATTTGAAATTAATGAAGCAATAGTGATGAAAAAAGAGGCAAAGAAAATATTTCAGGATAATTCTATATTTTTACAGAATATTTAATGCTTGTACTATTTCATACATTGTTAGTTTTATAAATATTTGTATTGTGCATTCTAAAGTAGATACTATAGACATTACGTTTTTTTTATTCTAGTTTTGTTATAGATTAATTTTCAGGTGCTGAATTGGGCAGTAGGAGTAGCTTCAGCTTCAAAATCAAGAAAATAATGCCATATTGTAGAATAGCCTCAGCCAGTTTCTTTTGTGAGTTTTACTGCAGACAGAATATGAATCTTATGCAGGACATTAGCATGTCATGAAATGAAGTTTTTGTGCATGCTTTTTTTTGTGTGGTTTAGATTGTTTTGTTTGTATAATCTTGTGTGCATGTTTAAGATCATTTTTTATTTTTTTTGCGAGTTACTGCATGTGCGCTTTGCGATGCCAATACTTATTTCAGATCAAAATCTGATGGAAATAGTAAACTTGCATATATGGGTAATGTATTTTAATTAAAGTGAAATAGGAATGCTGTAATGGAAATCAATGATCACCAGAAACTTCATTTAAAGATAAATGCTTCTGGAAAAGTAAAAAAATCCTGCTTAATGTTCGTACAAGATGGGCAGAGGCAGAAAAAAATCCGAAAGACTTTCGAAGTTATTTGAAGGATAAAAATAGCATATTGAATTATTTCCTTGGGATCTTTTGAAATAATGCCCTAATTAATATTTGAATCGATTTATTTTGCAAATGAAAATAACTGAAATAAGCATCAGAGTGAAAAAGATCAACATTGTAAAAGGAGGGAAAATATTTTCTTTTCTTTTGACATGCTGAATTGCTACAATGTTCTTTTCTTATCGAGCCTTTACATCTCGGTACAAACTGCCATGTGGTATCAAATGATCACCAGAGAAGATTTCTGCTGATGTATTGAAAGCGTTTGAAATTGAGGGTAAGAAAGATATTACTATCATAATTCAGTTTTGATAGTCCTTATTAGTAATTGATTATTAATGTAAATTGTAAAAGCAGCAGAAGATGTCGCAAAAACAGCAGAGAACAAGATGGCGGAACCAGAGAACATCTGAACAAGACCATGTATGGTGAGTAGACTTTGTGAATAATATATATATATATATATATATATATTTTTTTTTTAATTCTTTTTATTTTTTACATGTTATTCTCAATCAAGTGAATCATTTTTATTGCTGATTTATGCATTTTATCGGCGTTTTGACAATTATATTGTTATTTTCAATTCAAGAACTTGAAGACTAGCATGGATGGATGAATGATTGAAGAGAAGAGAATGATGGAACAGGAGTGGAAAAAGGTATATTTTCAATTTATAAAGAAATTAAGTGTGACAAAAATAAATAAACTTTTGAATTACTTGTATAACATGTTTTCATTTAGTATTTAGAAATATGATCAAATGGAAAGAAATGATGGAAAATCGAAGAGAACCTGACAAGAACATTTAACCAAGTACGACTGACAAAGGTAAGGAAGCCTCCGGTGTTCATAGTATTTGAGGATCAACAGCAAGCTACCACAGCTACATTGTAAGGCTATATATAAACCTGTTAGTGGCAAGTGGCATTCCAGTCATACTAAGTAAATATTAAAATTACATTCATAAGTATATATATATTTATACATTATGTCATTATTCTTCGTTTGTTCTGCCTGTATGATAACTGCAATTTTAATTAATCTTTCAACTTTTTAGGGACTAAATGGGAATGACCAACAGGAAGGAAAACTTGAATGAAATGAATCATCTAAGGTGAGCCCATTACATGATTTTTCACTCAATCTAAGGACGTTTTTTATCTATGGAATGCGATGAGGGGGCAAAAGCAGGCTAGCTACCTTACTTTCCACTGATTTACATGGTGTTGTTGAAAGCTTTTTTTTTTTGTGAAATAATCCTCGATTTCATCTCCTACCACATTATTATTTTTATTTTCGACAGGAATCTATGAAAGCAGCAGCAGAATAAAGATGGACAGAATGATCTGCATATGTGCAGTTGTTTAAAAATTATATAAAGCAAATAGATCAACGTATAGGGGTTCTGTTGGATAGGGTTAGGATAATTAGGGTTATCCTATGAGTCCATGGAAAAGAGATCAATTAATCAAGCAGAAGAAAATGACAAGATACATTTCAAGTGAGGTTCGTCTAATTACATATTTACTATGAAAGTTGAAAGCATATTTCTGTGGATGTGAAAGAGGAAAGCCATGATATAATGCTATTATACATGTACAGAACTTAACAGCTTCACCCTAACGTCCCTTACTTGGTGGTCGTACTGTCAGTTCATGCAAAACTATTTGAAAAAATTGTCCTTTTGTAATTATTGATTATTTACAACTGTTTCATCAATTTCAGCAGAACTTGATGAAAGCAGTGACCTGTTGTTGATGATGACCAGCAGAAGGGTTCCGTTGAGCAGGAAATGTTTCAAGAAAATGTAAATAGCATTTTATGGGAATAGCCTCGACTAACACCAATTAATTGGATACATCCTTGGTATACGTTAAGAAAAATTCTTGCTTTTTATTTTGGTTTTATTTTGGCAAGGTTACAAACCTGAAGATAGAAGGAGACGCAAGACATAAGGATGAATGAATTGGGTAAGTGAATTGTATTTCTTACTGCGATTGAAATTGTTCTTGATGCATTGGCTAAAGTTCTATTTCGATTCCCCTTCATGGTCCAGTGATCTCGGCCACCCTTCCTAACCACAGAATTGTAAACACGTCATTAACAGACTTTCAGCGAATCTAAGGAGAAGAAGAAGAAGGTGGTATATTATTTTCACTTATTTCTATTTATATCATGCAGCTTTTCTACATCAGTGTTTCTTAACCTGAGAGTTCTTAACCTGCGGGGGTGCGAGAAAAGGGTTCAGAAAAATTATTTATTTTTTTTGTTTTACTGCTCATCATTTAACTCGTTAACCACAGTGATTTTCAGAAGGTAAACATTTCACGAAAATACAGAGTAGGATGCGTAATCAATCACGATTAAGTTAATATAAACCAAAAGACATTCCCGATCAGCATAATTTCGTTGCTCGTATTCTATCAGCTGCCGAATGGAATGGTGGAAAATGCAGGAACAACTGCTATTATAAACTTCTGCTGTTGCCTAATAGGAGCGTATCTCGAGTTGATTTCTAAACTATTTCAAATGTAAACAATCCTCAGAAAAATTCAAAAATGTTCAGGGTTATCTTTAACAGCGATGGATATAAACATGTGACAAATGTAAGGCTACGCAGAACCCCTACTAAGAGTTATCCATTACATATTTTAGAAAACGTGTTATACTGTACATTGAATCTTCGTAATTTGATTCACAGAAGCAAATGGGAGCGTCCTTTTTTCAACTTAGCACCTCCCTTTCTGAACTCTTTTTGCACGCCATTAATTACTATCGTTGTGGGTTCACTCATACTTTAGAAAAAGATGAATGATTTTTCACTTACACGCTATGGGTGCGTGATGGAGATACAGAATCGCATACAAAAAGGTTAAGAATCCGTGTTCTACATAGTAAAAGCAATTGGAAATATTTTATACTCATGGTTGGTGTCCCTATGTTCTAATAAATTGTTTGTGTTTTTAGGGTATCATTTCTGAAGATGCAGAGATTGATCATGAAAAGAAAAGCTTTCAATCCTATGAGAAGAATGAAGATTGAAATAAGAAAATACCGATGTGCCAACTCAGTGCAAGAAAACATAACAATCAACTGGGACTTGTTAAAATGAAAAATCAAACCTATCCGATTATAACTGTTCTTTGTGGATGTTATTTTATGCCTCCCTCAACTCTCATTATGCAGGTTTATATGTATTTGATTGTTAATGAACCTAATGAACTTGAACATTAATAGGATTGGTGATCTTTGTTGGAAGTAGTTTTGTTTTTTAGTTGGTTTTAGTGTCAATCTTAAGTTGGAAGTACTTCCAGGTTACTATTGGTTTCATTGTTTGGTGATCATCATGTTGGAAGTTTTCTTCCGTCATCACTGACTCAATTTCTAGAGTGTTTGTGATTTATCTTAATTTGTGTAGTAATACTACACTGTCATTGGCTGTTGATGCTGGGTTTTTCAGAATAAATTCTTGATAGTGGGTGTGACATGATTAAAAAAAACTCTAGGTGTCCCCAGGATTTGACTGGTTATCTTTGTTGTTTTTTTGTTTCTTTTTAGTTGGTTTTAAGTGCATCATGGGGTTTCCAGATTCACTTGGATGACTCGTTTATTTTTTCACTTGTGCTTGTTCTCTATATTCTACCATTTTATGTGTTGTGTGAAAATTTATTTCTAGCAGTTGTTAGGAACCTGCAGCTCTAACCCGCTCCATATTGATCAGTTGCTTGTAGCCCAGTGATTCTCCAGTCCTAGCACCCCTTATTTTTATTATTTATTTTCACCCCATCTTTTTCGGAAGTACGAGTGAATCCTGAACGTATAGACATAAAGGCAGATGCTCGGTTGAAAAAAAGACGTAGAATCGGTTGAAAAAATTAGAGTTTTCCAGCTGAACAACAGTTTTTGGGACCCTTCTCTCGCAACAGTTGCATGTACCCAAGGTTAGGAACCGCTATGGGCGATCTGGTGGGAGCTTATTTGGCAACGATTACACATATATCAGTCAGTAAAGGCTGTCACGTCGAAACCTCTTATTATTAATGTCGGTGCATTGCACCATCCTATAGGACGAATTTAAATAAAAATTAATTTCAGAATTATAAATATAACAAAGATTCGATGTGAACAATAAAAATCTGTATACTAATGTAATATGCTCTCTGCCTTTCAAGTGTTTATGATTTGGAATACAACTATACTGTTTTTTTAACCATCCTTTTCGTAAATTTGTTTATAATATTCAATTTTGGAAAAAAAATATAATTATTCAAACAGGTGTGTAGCGTACGTTACAGTTAAAAGGTTAATTGAACAACAACTCATCATTCTGTCCACGTAGCATTGAATTCAGAGAAAGGAACATTTCATTTTTGTTTACGAAAATCTCGTGACTTCTATTTAAAACTTGTTCATCAATTTCATATTTACGATTCGCGTGAATTTACAACTTGCGTGAATTTATATTTCTAGTAAGCGACGAGAATTAATTATTTTATATTGGCCTCTGGCGTTCTAATAATTGTTATAAATTACTGTCTAACTGCAATGTTATCAGCGCGGCGCACTGAGGCGTTAGCCGATGTGTGGCGTGTGACCAGCCATCACTTGAATATAATTTCATCAATCCTGGACTGGAGTTTTTCTATACCGATAACAGCAAGGCTTATACGGCAAGAAAGGTTTCAGGCCTGGGGTTTCGAATCAACTTTACAAAAAATTTTTCAAAAATGATCATGTTCATATTACTGTAAAAAATACAGAACCAACTGACAACGATTTTTTTTTGATTGATCTATCATATTTACCCTCGAATTCACCAGAAAGCCGTAGCGGGCTTAAACATGGACGCATGACGCGACCATGTCGGCTTGCGAGCATGCTGAACTTCGATAGCGGAGGAAAGCCGTGACCAAGGTCACGTGAAACCGCTCTGTACCGGCGGGGAGTTCAGCGTCCCCAGTCACCTTCTCATGTCAAAGCTCAAGGGTGAACACGGCATATAGTGAAGTGAGGTGATTTACAACTTAAGTGTGAATAACTAATTAGAACGAAGTATAATGAAGACGGTAACTGGCAAAACCATTACCTAGTCATGGATGCTCAGTGAGAGCGTAGGCAAAGAATTATACTTATATGGACAGGCGTAGGCACCACCCCCTACAGGTGCACGTGTGTTTCTTGAATTTCCAAATAGAGGAGGCAGCAAGGCCATGTGACGAACGCTTTGCTTGCAAGTTGGCGGAAATGAAGCTTGAAAAGAAGAAACTCGTTCAAAATACGACAGAAATTAGATGCATGGAACGGCGGCAGACCGATAGAACAAACATTTCGTGCGCATTTGTAAGTGTTGCTGACGTACCGGCGAAGGAGCTGGGATTGCCGACAACTTCCTCCGCTCCGCGAATTCGAACTTCGCAATTAATCATATTACAGATACTCCGTCCAAATGGAAGCATATAAAAACCTCACAGTCAAATTTGTAATAAAAATAACACCACGAATTGTATCTTCGCCTTATGGCGTAGTGGTTAAGAGTGTATTCACATGCAGGTATCTATCTATCCGCATAGTATGGGTTCAAATATTCATGTTGTGATATTTTAGTTTTCACTTACGGTAGATTGGGACTTACAACGTAAATCGGTATAATTAACCCAACTCGGTCTTGTGGCGTTGGCATCGATGTAGAATGTTGATATACCGTGATGCACGTGGTATAGGTTCAATCCTCTCCATATCCGTAATTTTTTTTTTAAATAATGCTCAAATGTTGATCGATCTATACTAGAAGTTAGAATATTTCAAACAACTTCTCGGTGGCATTGTGGTTATAGTCTTAGGTGCACGAATTCCTCACGTAGTGAGTTCGAGTCCAGAGCTCGCCATACTTCGCAATGTTATTTTTATTAGAAAGTCGAAGGCGAGCTCATTTTCAATCCTTGAAAATAACTAAAACGTATTAAATACGTTGCTCTGGTCCCGTTCATCAATAGAACGATCTTCCACGCCTCAACTCTCTCCAAGTAATATGACGTATGGGCAGGATGTAATACATCCAGACATGGACTGAAGTGATCCCATTGATAAAAACTACTTCTTGACGTGAGGAAGAAGGAACCTCGAGTCGGTAAACGGTAAATGAAGAACTCGGAATAAATAAGCATGGCCAAGGAGGGGAGATTACGATAGAAAAGATGGAGGGCGGTGGTTCGATAACTGGTCCTGGGACATTGGGAGAAAGAGTGAAAATATTGTCGCTGGAATGGCTTAAATATTTGCTCGAAATCTTCACAAAACGACGAGGTGATACTCAGGATTTTTTCAAGATCAGAAAACTTCAAAATTTTGACTAAGTCCAGCCCCCGAGGTATCTATATTAGAACCAAGTATTATATAGTATAAAGCGTGGTGGCCTAGTGGTTAGTGCAGAAGGTCACAAGTCGTCAGGGTACGAAAGAGACAGAGATCGAGTCCAGCCCGAGGTAGTAAGGGATGGAGGTTGAAATTCTAAAGAAAGACGAATTTTTGGTATTTTCAATCGATCACGCCTGGATCGGCTAGCACGCAGCAGATTTCCGAATTTGCGTTTATGACGTCATGAAATCAAACAACAAAAATATGACGTCATTTAAAATCAATGACGCGTATCAAAATAAAGTATATGACGTCAGTACGACGAGGACTAATTAATAATAATTCCTACAAAATTCACAATGTTTTTGGTTTTCAAATTTTATTTATGTAAATAAAAACTACGAGGTTTAATAAAATGGAGCAAAGAAAAGCGATGCGAGAGAGAGGATGGAGAAGAAGAGGTGAGCAAAGAAAAAGTATGTAGGGTAAAGTTTCAGAGTGAAAGATAAAAAAAAATCTACCACATCAAAATAATTATACATTTTATTTCAAAATCTTTGGTATCTTCGGGTCTTCATCATTGCCCCGAATCGGTAGTCTGTGGTAGAAAAGAAATATTTGCTCTGGTGCGTATCTGTGATCCATTGCATTCGGGTCGGAGTAGGTGTAGATGGGGCAATTTAATTTTTATTACATGAAAACAGAAATTCAAAATCTTCGTGCATCAGTGTCGTGAATCCGTAGAAATAATTTGAATTTTGATTCAAATAAACAAAGAAACGTATGCTTAGACCCTTGCACATTGAATCACGGCTTATGGGACTTAGAATGCGGCACAAATTTCATAAGTACACTGAATCACATGCACAAACTGCAACAAATCACTCCATGCCATGCATATCATGTAGTATATACATACAGAAGAACTCGGCCAACCTTCTGATATCACGAAGAAAACTCCATGTCTGAAAACAAATAAGATATGTAATATAGCACTGTGAAATGCTCATGGTTTTATAACACGTTTTTGAAAATAAATCACAATTCAGGAGAAATAATGTACACACTGAATCGGTCATCAAATATCTGATGTATAATATCCTTCTCCATATATTCTGCAAATTTAATAATAATGTTAATAAATTTGATAATATTAATTTTTTTTTGAAATGAGATTACGAAAACGTACATTGAGAGGGCGTGATATATTTAGAGCAGAACATAAAATATAAATAAGTACAGAAAACACTCATTACACACATTGAAAGTCTGCTAAAAGTGCGAATGTAGACATGATAATACACATACGTGCATTGTATATAAAGAGCACAATATATATAAACATAAATAAGGAAATATAAATGATAAATATAGAGTGGTTGTGTCATTCTGTGTGCTGTTTCCGTGCTCTGGAGCGTGACCTGGAAAAAAAAAAGGGTGAATAAAATGTTATGACAATGACATATTGATGAAATATAGACCCCTGTCCATGGAATCGGGGCTGTGGTACTTGGTGCCTCATGCTACATACGTACATTGTAGGTGATCAGTTAATTTATAATCTATATCCTATACGTATATACTTATTGAAAGAAAAACAATTCTATCCACGTCCTTTACAAACCTAATAAAACAGGTTTCTTAAAACAGTGCCACAGCTTACCGAAGCCGTTTTCGAAACTGGTTGACCCAATTAATGGGTCACGGGTAGTCTATTACAAGATATATCTGACTGAATTTAATCAATGCGGGAAAATATGTGAAAAATAGCATTCATTTTTAAAGAAAGTGTAAACGTGAAAGCAAACAAACAACAATTTTTAACTCTTGCAGTAATTCAGGCAAACAGTGAAAACGGATTCGAGAAAATACCATAGTTAAATTTGAAAATTGTATATTGTAGTCGGTTGTTAGCTCGTCACTTTTCACGAAATATTCAGTAATATTTAGTATAACATACTTACACCAGGTTTATTCGGGATTTACAATAAGACTCTCTCAATCTGATAGAAATATCAACCGAAGCTTCTGATAAAAAAAAATAAAAATTATTATTTATTCATATTAAAGATCTAATCTAACCAATGTATATAATTCTTGGAAGAAAAATAATTCTATTAATGTCCTTTTGGAATTTAAAGAGAAATATACTTACATCAGTAAAATGGTCAAGTCGACAGCATGTTGTAGCACGATGCGTGTTTCCTTTTAGTCTTCAACGTACTGTTAATAATAAGGATGAATAGTATTATCAATCAAGGTTTCATTATATTCAGACTGAATTCAAAGGATGAAATGGTTGTGAGACTATGTCAGTATCATGACTGCCCATCTGAAGAAACGTTAATTTTCAAAGAAAACGTAATATAATAGACATGATTAAATGTGAAATAAAAAAAAAAGCATACAAAACAACAAATCTTAACCCGTGAAAGAATTCACGCAAACAGTGAAAACGAATTAGTGAAAAAACAGACCCGAGTTGTGCCATCGTCCCAAATACGAAAATAATTACAATTTTACAGTAATATTTTTGCAAAACATACTTACACCATGTTTATTCGGGATTTCAACGTGATTTACAATATGCCTTGGCCTCAATCTAACCGAAGCTTCTGATTAAAAAAAAAAACAGTTTAAACCTTTTATTAATATTGAAGATAAAAATCTAACCAATGTATAAATTTCTTGGAAGAAAAATAATTATATTAATGTCATTTTGGGATTTAATGGAAATATAAAAAATGGTCCAGTCGGTAACATGTTGAAGCCGTTAATAGGAGAATCGATTTATGAGAGTTAATACAATAATAAAATATTATTATTAAAGTTTCGTTACATTCAGACTGAAATCAAGAGAGTAAATGCTGGATATTGGTTGCGAGACAATGCTAGTATCGAGACTCCCCATGCGAAAAAATAGCATTCATTTTTGAACAAACATGATTAAATATAGGGGAAAACTCTGAAAGCGTACAAAACAGTAAGAATTCAGGCGAACAGTTAAAACAGTGAATTTGTGAAAATATCAACCTTAGTTTGAAAATGTCCTGAATAATTAGTAAAACATACTTACAACATGTTTATTCGGTGATTTACAATATGCCTTGGTCTCAATCTGATAGAAATATTAGCCGAAGCAATGTGAAGCAATAACGCGATACTGAAACACGCATAGTAAAATAATAATAAAAGATAAATCACATTTCACAAATCACAGACTATTTCAGCGCTTTCGTTGAGTAAAAGATGAGTTTATAATATTACCTAGTTAGGAATTTCGATGTACGACCAATGGACGGAGAAGGAAGAAAGAACAAGAACAAGAACGAATTTGTTTGGCACAGAACGCGGCGAATGCGTGAAACGAATGCGACGCAAAACGAACCTACCGAATTACAATAGGTTGTTCGAATTCCTCACCACAGCGCCGCTAACAAGCGACGAATTTTCCTAACTTTCTAGCCCATTTTACTAATATGCTTCGAGTTTATGGTACCATATGCATGAAAATTCATTGGCATCTTCAATATTAACGTCCTGCAATGTTGAAACGGTTAATATATTATCATAGCATTGATTCTTGAACATAACAATTTTCAAACCAAACACACAAATATCTCAGAATATTACAGATTTTAAATGAATGAAGTTATAAAGTATGATATAAAATGCAATGACATCTCTTAAAAGAAAAGTACGTGCTTGAATAATTCTCGTTTAACGTTGTTGAAAAAAAAACACTTTTCGAAGCAATGCGAATACAAATGACAATAAAATAAGTGCATATTGGCCAAAATTAAAACAATGACGATAAAAATACAATATAAAAACATAAACAACTAACGTATCCCTAAAATCTCCTGTTTAATGCTTCCTTGAAAACCACACATTCCTCACCATTTGATTTACTTTAAATGAACTCAATTTACTCAAAAAAAACGCTCTTCAGAATTCGCGCGCTCGGAAAAAGAAAAAAAAATCAAGTAAAAGAAACAAAGAAGACATTGATAAGACGCAGCGTTTGTTTCTAAAATAATTCTTTAAAGAAACAAGATAATAAAACGCATGAGAAGAATGTAGGCAATCATGAGGTCTTCATTTTCACGGGAGAAAATTATATTACCGCGATTGTTCCTGATTACCTCATAGTTTCAATCTTTGCGATAACGTTAAATGCTTTACATTACATTATTGTTTACACCATTTCTTTTAATAATATTAAACATACATAAATATCTTGAATACCTCAATTTTTCGAGGATTATTTTTTTATGCCATGGATGGCTAGACCAAACAAGTCATCACTGAATATAGGTCCCAAACGCTTCAACAAACAAAACAAAAACAAATTGCGTTTTTCCAGTGTATTTCATGGCAAAACGTCGTTTAATGACCAAAATTCTTTTCGCCCACCCCTGAAGACAGTTGTTTAGTTAATTTGTATCCAAATTAGGGTGCGCGGTAAAAATCACACAATAATGAAGTGTTGTGTTAGAGCTGTGGCTGTGGCTTTGGACGTAGCCAGAAGCACGTAAGAGCCATATGATATTGATAATACAAAGCGCATGTAACAGGCAATCGTAGAAATTACGATTGCCTATCAGAAACGTTGGTTTCAAAACTTGAGATTGTAACGTGCAATTTTGTCGGCTCACGGTAAATTTTTCGAGCAAGAAAAAATGGGATTAGGCACGGTTCGCCGCCAGGATTTGACACCGGCCGATTGAGCAAGAACCCCAACCTTACTCGAAACTCGCCCTGATCATAACCGCGACTATAATCCTAGCCCTAACCTTAACTGAACCCTGACCAAACCCCTAATAACCCAACCTTGAACCTAACCGATACCAAGCAGTATCTGTGTGGAGTAATCTATTCAATATTATATACAGACATTGTACGAACAGAACAGTATTTTAATAACAAATAAACTAAAATGCTGCATGACGTCATTATGAAGTAACAAATTTATAAGTGATAAATTTGATTGGATAAGACGTAGAATTAAAAAGCTTCATCTTAAACCAACAAGATACAAAAATTGAGCATACCATATGTCCAATATTCTTTATGATGACGAGAAATGTTTATGTTCTTCATCTCTATTTGGACTGGTCTACAGCCGCGTTACTCTGGAACATGTTTAGCAAATATAGATTTCGATTTGTCTGTATAATTTCATTACATATGCATTTTTATATACGCTTTTACGATAAAAATAAAAAGAGATGATCATAAAATAATGGAGAGATATAAGGAATATAGGAAGTAAACTATGGACGTGTCCTTGACTACTTAGGTCTGGAATGGGTATCGTTAGGTTGGACAGAAATTGAAAATAATCTTCAACAGTATAAAACATACCGTATAAAAATGGAGGGTGTAGCTTTGGAGACTGTTTTATTGTGTGTGAAATGCTCATTTATACTAATAATCAAAACTGCGCACTGATCTAACATTGGAAATAAGAGTGACGTAGAAAAGTTTTTTAGTTGCAACATTAAAGCATTTGCATGTTGACTTGTTTATTGTTGAAATAAAAAAAGTTCATAATAGAAAAATGCGTAACGAGTATAGTTATTCTCAGACGAGTATAGTTATCACAAACCTGTCTCGCGAAGAATATTTCACTCGGGGCATCTTGGTGGTAAATTAGGAAGTACATGCATAGAATTGTCTTGCATTTACAAGAATATGGTTGGTAATAACCGGGTATGCCTCGTAACATGAGCATAAATCATATCTTCGTAATCACCAACCATATGAATGCAGTGAAATGAGATTAGGTAATAATAAAAAAAATATTTGCGTTAAAAATTGCCAATAAAATATTTTTTGTTCATGTTCAAATATTTCATCTATGGTCCGTAAGTAGGTAATTATAAAAGCAATGCAAATTTGGGAATTGGCTACATTACGGTATTGTGAAAAACGATAAGAATATGATATAGTTCAACGGTGTATGACCGTACTCGCGCAAAGATAACATTATACAAGGTAATATCATATTTCGCTTCGCCGAACATAAAGAATATGCCAGTAGATAGCGATGCGAGCACAGATAAAAATGTTATCTTTTACGAGTTGAAACAATAACAAAGGACGCAGATAATGAAACAAAGAAAAATGTTTGCAAATTATTTTTACCTTATCTGCGTTTTGAGAGAACTTCTTCAAGGTATAATATAAATACGAAGGTAAAAACTAATCCCCATCATTCAATTTCAACATTTCCACAGAAATATAAAGTTAATATAACTTCATTCAGCTACAAAATGAAAGTCGAAGAAACAAATAGCGGAAGAGTTCACCTTCAACATTCAGATGAACTGTTGGCAATGGTAAGCAATCATTATATTTCCAACTGTTGACCACCGAAGTTTTAGGATCGTCTCCAAACCGATGATAGAATAAAGCTGTATTGAAAAAGCTATGTCCTTTGTATTGCAGAGTCTAAAGGAGCTCTTAACTTTGGATGAACGATATAGCAACAAAAATTCAAGGAAACTATTTTCGGAGCCAATTCATTCAAACAAAACAAAGCGATCTTTCGAGCGAAGACACTCTCATCCAATGATAGTGACTGAAAGAAATAACTGCGGAGAAATTTACTCGTCTTCACAGAAAACGCGCATTGAAGAGTTGTCAGTTAGAAAAGAAAACATTTGCTACCTCAACAGATGCCAAAATAATTTTATTGTCCCTTCATCATCAGTAATTGGCTCTTCTGCTATCGTTGTTGGCACCCCCCATTGCATCAAGAAGAAAAACTTTCCTGCTACCGAAAATGGATTTTTATTGAAAGAGAAAACGAACATTCAGCTAATTCCCACACCTCGCCAATTCAAATCAACCTCGCCGCGTCTTTCAAAGCGCAGAAACTCCTCTCCAAAACCTTATGAAAGAAATTCTCTTCGAAATAAGGTTATTCGAAAGCAACATGGACAAAAATGCAACAATCTATTATCAACTGCCAACACAACCTATTGAAATGTACATTACATGTCCCTTTCACACTACGGTAGATATACGATAGAATTGACGACAAATTGCTTATTTACAAAGTAAAACTAAGCAAATCCTGATTTGC
The DNA here is from genome assembly GCA_031471845.1 of Boltenia villosa. Classification (NCBI taxonomy): domain Eukaryota; kingdom Metazoa; phylum Chordata; class Ascidiacea; order Stolidobranchia; family Pyuridae; genus Boltenia; species Boltenia villosa. Next base: position 1,407 of record JAUELA010118028.1, on the reverse strand, counting down.
AAAGTAGAACTACCGTCGTGCTTGTTTGCAAATGAGCTTCTGTGTATTTTCACTTTGTAAACAGGCAATTCTGCGACAATTTAAACGTAGATCTACCGTCTTTTGGAAGGGACAACAGATCATTACTAATGTTGAAATGTTCCTTTTATATATCATCTTCTACCCGTGTTTAGCTGTTTCTTTTTCGACCCATTGGAGTAGTATACACGAATTTTCAAAAATGTCAATTGCTTTGTAAAGCTCTAAATCTAAGGTTCGTCATTAAAGAAAAATAACTTGTATTTTGTTTTGCTGATGTGGATTGTAGGCTATGTCTTGTTGTAAATCTACAACGGTTTGAAAAATTGAATAGAATAAAATTAAATGGTTAAATAGGGTATTTGATGGATATTGGCACTGTTTGTACATGCTAATGTACTGACATGCAGATAACATTGTGGTATGGTATTCTTATCTTACCTCACCCAATGAAAAGGCAAAGTCAATAGATACAGTGGACAGGGCTTTTGAGAGGAATTGGGTCAGGAGGTGCAAATATTCTTTCGGGCTCCTTTCCTTTTCCGTATAGTACGTTGTGTTAATGACGCCATGTAACCGTATGGGTCAGCAATGTAAAATAAGTGTAGATTTTTATTCGCCGATTTTGATAAAATGTAACTTTATGTTTTTCAAAATATACATCTTATTGAATAACAACAGGAATTGCAACCAAATGGTTAATACGCCCGTAATGGGCACCCCCGGTATGAATACTATTTTTTAATTAATGTGTCGCGATTCATTTTCAAAAAGTGTGTCGACAACTGGAAAAGTTTAGAAAGCTCTGCTTTACAGAGGTTACTCAAGTGGGTGCAAGTAAATTTGGAATGTAATGAAGAATAAAAAGAACTAAGAGGTCGTGAAGGGTCTCCCGAGTCGGATTCTGAGAATAAATTTGTGGAAGATGCTGGAGAATCATCGTCATCACCATCCTCCCCTCTCCTTCCACCTCCACTTGAATCTTGATTTCATTAAAACCCAAAGTAGATGACCATCAACTGCTCTAGCATTTTTATATGCATCGAGACTGTCAATTATATAGCATAATTTATTTTAATTTATCTTCGTTTAAAACGCCATCTCCGGTTGGGCCCCACATTTTAATATTATTATCAAGGCCGCTTGTGGCCAAGAGTGGTAAATTGTGATGAGGTTCGAGTATTGACCACATCGCCTTCATTACCCTTCATAAACTGAACAATCTTGGAAGACGTCTTTTCCTATAAAAAGACAATCACTGCCGGCAGGGCTGTGGAGTCGGAGCAAATTTTACAGGAGTCGGAGTCGGGAGAAAATGTACCGACTCCGACTCCTAATATGTTTGAACCGTTCGAACTGGTTCCGAATAATTCTTGAATATTTTTTAAA
>JAUELA010117917.1:0-16558 GCA_031471845.1 Boltenia villosa | reverse complement strand
GACTGGCCAAGGCTGTCAAAATGACAGGCCTCTCAAAATTCCTCTATTGTGCCCTGTAAAGTAGAAGCACAGTTGCAACTGGAAATATGAGGAAATATGAGGAATTTGGTAAAAACTGCACTGTATTTTTATGGAACACAAAAAATTGGAAAACACAAAATAAAAGACAGGAAGTCTAAAGATCCCATTGGAACGGACACTGAATTATGCTTCCTCAAAATTTGTTGTTCTGATGTGTCTTTGACGTGATTCATCATTTCTGAAAAAACATTGGTGATTCATGGTTGGCAAGCGCTCAAGCGCATCCTATTGACGATTTTGGCCTCGCGAATATTACTAAGAGTCTCGTAACGGCTAAGTTTGTGGCAGTTTTGTCATATCGTCACGGACCTACTTTGGGAACCCCTGCTCTACTGTATTAAAACATTTGAATCAACATTCGATAATTCAAGGCTCTCTCTTGAATACAACAGATTTTATTTGATTTCATAAAGCAAATCAATTTGTCCTTTGCAAAATGCAACCAAAGGAACTTGCTAGACTTGATCAATGGCTATTTTATGAAAAGTAAATCATGAATCATTACAAATCATTAAAAAATATTGGGAGATTATTGATTTTTGAGCAGATTTCAGGCTTGTTTAATTTTTGTATCATCCATCAGACATCGCACAGTTCCTTGAACATATGTGATTGATTAATTAAAAAGTTATTGGTAATTATCTTTTTTGAAATGTGTTGATATCACGGTTATGTGACATGAAATATCAACTTTTTTCAATGATTATTCGCCCGTCAGCACATAACATTAAAGGCAAGTCTGATTGGGATAAATTTTTACATTTCTTAAACCATTTTATCAGAACCTAAATAGGCTACATTACGAATTGAAGATAAAACAAATATTTCGGTAACCGGACATTTCTGACAATGACGCATCGACCCAGGATATTTGGCTGTGCATTTAGAAACAACGATAAAACCAAATGTTTGAAAAATATTAGCAGTCGAAATTTTTCCAATTCTGAAATTTTAAATGAAACAAAAAACATGAAATCCCATCATACCTAACAAGTGGGGACACTTAGTGATTACAAGGGCCCTTGGAACGATAACTTCGATTCAAATCTCAGCATTACAGAGTATTGGCAGCTCGACAAACTTTTACACTGAAATCACAATTACATAAGCGATGGACTGCATATCCTGCAGCGCCAAGGTAAACTAATCTCTCGTTTCACTGAAACATTCAATAAACCCATTATGTGGCCATAATAGTCTTCACTGCATGGATAGAAATCAACAGTGAATTTACAATGAAGTTAGTTAAATATCTATTACCATAATGATTCCCCCGAAGGTTGAATATTGAAGTTGTACAAATTCAGTCAATATTTTATATCTTTTAAAAATGTAAGAGTTATGAGTTGGTCATAACATAAGTAAGATTTGCAACAGAAATGAGCATTAAAAGTCGATTTGTCATCAGTTAGTTAACCCAGGGCACAAAATAACAGCCAGTCTTCGGACAAATGACTGGCAATTTGTAGGCTTTGACAGTCGTCAAAATTCGACTCCGGTCAAACTGACCGGCTATAAAATGACAATAATATTTGTGTTTTCTACTTTTGTGTTATTTTAGTAGCAAGGTAAGCTAATTTATGTAGTGTTTTTAAGGCAAATATTTTGACAGGCCAAACAACAGTTTTGCAACAGGCAAAATGACACGTCTCCCAAAATTCCTCTATTGTGCCCTGTTAACCTATCAAAATGTAATAAATCAACTTCTTTTCAAGGATCGATGTAACTGAAGTCCAATGTGCTTCCATTCTATGCTTCATTGTTACCGGACTCTTTGGACCAACAATTTGGGATTTAAGGGTGAGTGTCTTCTGCTGGTAAGCTTTACTCATATCATTGAATTAGGCTTGGAAAAAATGCTCCCTCAAAACAGGTCGTCGTTGAGAGAGCCAAATTTTCAGTTTTTAACAATTTTTTTTTTTCATTCATTCAACTCCTTTGCAATTTACAGATAAATCTAACTTTTGTTATAGAGATGAATAGATAGAATTTATATTTTTTGTCATTTCAAAATACAAAATTTTGAAAACAGCGGTCAGTATAGAAAAATATGGTATGTCACTAAAGCCAACTGAATAGTTCGGGTGTATTGGGAGGAGGGGGGTGGGGTGTGGGTTGCGGAGGGTGTATCTGTAATCTGCTTGACTATAATCCTGACTGCAGTGTTGCCAAATTTTTTTATCGCATTTCAAAAACTGACTGACTGTTTAACATTTCTTGACTCATTCCACAAAAACTTGAAAAATTGTATCATTCTGTGAGCACGATACTATTGAAAGATACATCCATTTTTGTTATGAAGTAAATTTAGGGAATTAAGATAATTAGGAAAATTAGAAAGAAAAAAAAACTTTTTGAAAAGCAAGAGTGGTGTTGAACAGCAACTATGTCTGAAAAACAACTTGATTTCCGGTACTCATGAGAAGCTTTTAACATTAGACGAAAGACATTATATTTCGGACTGTATCGCACTTATTTTAACACATACATTAGAAAGGCTGATTCGGCTGCGAGATAAATCATTCCAGAATGACAGAGCAATCATTACACATGATGGGGCGGTTAGAAATTGGTTCTCATTGCCATGGATTAGTCAACCTCTACAATACCGATTCATCACCATAGACTCCTCCAACGTAACAAATGTAATTAGAGAATCTTCTTCTTCCTTTAGATTCCTCTCCTGATGATGCCATTGAAAGTATTTCCTCTCTTCATGGTGTTTGGTGGATGCTTCATCACTCTCATCCGATTCACAAGATTGATCATTAAAGGAGGATGTGGACCGAACGGGTCTACAGTTGCTGTGAGTGACAACGTTAGGCAAATTTGATATTTACCTACTTTATATCACTTGAATGTATTTGTAGAAATAACGCTCACAGATCAGTGGTGTGTGGGGGGAAGGGGGGAGTGTGGGGTGCATCTGTAATCTGCTTGAGTAAAATCTTGACTTGCCTGTTCCCTAATTTTTTTACAGCATTTCAAAAACTAACTGTCCGAAATCCAAATTTATTCTAATATTATACCGGAGGAGGGTTAGGGTTAGGTATTGAATATTTATTTTTTTGTATTTTCTTTTCTCTGTAGCAGCAAAAGTCTGGATTTTAGTCAAACCCATCTGTAATCAGAGTAAACTTGCATCCTCCATAGCCCTGGTACAGTCAGAGGTACAATCGCATTTCGACTCGAGTCTCTGCACTTAAAGACTTGTCTTGAAGAGTTGACTCGAGTTAATAGAGACTCGAGTCTCACATTAAAGAGATCAATTTGATTACATTTTCCCCATCAGTCTTAGATAGTTTATGAGCAAGTTAAAACACGCAGTGGTTTGCTTTGGTTTTGTAAGGATCGTAACGTGAGTTGGCAAAATATTCGGTTCAGTATTGTGCCATGGATGTTTCACTGGATTCTTTTAAACATTGGTGAAATACTTCAGGACTTGAAATTGACTCGAACCACATTTGTGTCTTCTACTCGACTCGTCTCGACCATGAGATTAAAAAGACTTGAGTTGACTTGAGTCTCTAGGTCCATGACTTGGACTCGACTCGAGACTTGACTTTGGTGACTTGGTCCCATCCCTGGTACTAGTCCTGGTATCTGATGACATTTTATACCAACCGTTTACAATGAAATGACTTTTCTCCAGGGCACAAGTGTTCTCTCTCCATTCTTCAACATGTTGATCGTCTTTATCTTTGCTCTGACGATAGCAAAGAAATCAGCGATCATGGTTTTCGAGAATCATCCTGTCTTGTATCTGCTCTTCTTTGGAATTGTTTTTGGAAAAGTCACAAACAGACTGGTGGTAAGTGATCCTAATCACTACATTTTTATGCCACACTACCATAAGTAAGTGCCTGGCTTTACACAGTCTTTTAAAGTACCCCCAAACAATCGTGTGTCTCAGAGATCAAATCAAATCATCTGAGCTATTAAGCTAGAGACAACCATCGACAGATCCTGACAGCCTATTGTAGTTGTCAACAATACAAGTCTATTTAGAAAGATAATATTTTTCATAATTTATAATCGAAAATTTCGAAAACTGCTGTCATTTTAGAAAAATATCGAATGACACTCAAACCAACTGAATGGCTTATAATAGGAGTTACCAACCAGGGTTGCATGCACCTCCTGGGGGTGAGAGAAAGCATTTCCGGGAGTGGGAGAGAGAGTTAACATATTGTTTTTTTTTTTCATATTATGTATTAAAAAATTATTTAAAAAAATTTCTCGTCTTTATCCTAAAAAAATTGTTACTTTTTTAGGGGTGCGAGGGCATATTAAATTTTTTTTAGGGGTGTGGAGCATAAGAAAGGTTGGGAACCCCTGGTTTATAACATAGCAAAATTCAATGCAGTTGGCAATGAACTGTCTAGTTATTTATTCATTTGCATTAAAAACTTCATATTTTCTCCACCAGGTGGCGCACATGACACGTAGCGAGCTCTCCCTCCTCGATACATCCCTCATTGGTCCTCTTCTACTCTTCCTCAATCAGTATTTCAATTCCTACATCAACGAGTACTTCCTGTTGTGGGTTTGCATGGTGAGAATGAAGTTTTAACATGAAATTCTTTGACTTTGTGTTCACATAAGCTAGTCAGGGGAAGGACTGTTAAATGGTCGACACGTTAGTTAACCGGTCATAAAATTTAACCAATTTAACCGATGCTACATTTAAAATTATAATGTGCATTACGTAATGCTTATTAGTGACAGTAATGTTCTGCCGCTGCGTGTCCGGAATCTACGCAAATATCTTGATAGCACAACTCGTAATTTCAGTATCAGTACTGCCTGATCATCAAGAACAAATGCTGAATGTCGCCCAAATATTCACGTCAGACCATGACAAAATTAACTTCAGCATTCAAAAATTGCTTTGTTTTGTCAATTTAGAACAATGCAATAACAAATAAATAATTTGACCGGATCCGGAGTAGTATCCAAATAAATATCACCATTATAATACAAATATATCTGTTCGTTCCTGTATGTTTCATATATTACATGCTTAAATGCTTAATGAAAACAAAATACCTACGAACATCATGTCTATTGGAGGCAGGAATACAAAATCAAACTGGAAACTTCTGCGCTGTTTAACCCATCACAATCGTTCTTGTGGTTCTTGTCTGTAGATAAAGTCCCCCTCCCCACACTTTTTTGGAGGCCCACCATAAGATAGTGGCAAAATGATAAAGAAAAAAATTCAAATAAATAAAATATTAAGAACACATTAAAATGCTACTAAATAATACTCTTCCCGCGTTGATAAATGTATTCGCTTTTTTACTGTAACATTTTGGCCTGCTTCGCAGTCCACCTCAAATAGCTTCGCTGCTCAACGGTTGAGAAGCGCTGACCTAGTATCCGATTGAATTTCTTCTTTTTTATGAAATTTAAAACAATTTTTTCTTTTTCAGATCCATGCCACAGTTGATTTACTTCAATACCTCACGTACACTTACAAGCAAATTGCAAAACATCTCGGAATCTTCGTCTTTTCCATTTCAAAGCCTGAACAGCAGATGAATGGTTCGGAGAATGTGTCGAAACTAAAATAAGGAAAAACAAGATTTTTTGGCAAATTTGAAAAAAATCTGAAAAATAACATTTATTCCGTCCGCATTCTAGTTAAATTTACTTCAAATTTTGTTTTATTGTGAAAATAATACAGATTATTTAAAGAATGTCACCAAAAACTACCATTGGTGGAGCTAGAGATATTTAAAGGGGGTATTAAACCCCCAGTCTCATATTTTATTATTTTATTCCGGGAATTAAGTTCTCACTATGTTGCTATATATCCAAATTATCATGTTTTTTTCGTTGACTTTTTTGACTCTTTTAAACTGCATGTATTTGATGTAGCTGATTATTTTGAACAAATCTGAAGGAAAGCTCCGGAAATGTTGCTCAAGTTGCTGGCTTGTTTGCGTATTCCTAAGTCTGAATTGAATTATTGTTATTGTTTGTATAATATTTGTTCAGGATTGAATAACTGCGACTCCAATGGCCTTGGCCGGGTACCCAAATTTTCCTGTAACTTCCTTTTCACGACATTTAGAACATTTTCGACCTTCCTTTGGGTGACATTTTCACCCACTTTCATTCCAAAATCTCCGATTGTCATCTTATTTTATTTCCTGATGTTATCAACCATTCAGTTGGTTTTATGTAAAATTCTTCTGTGCAGAGCAGGGGTTCCCAAACTTTCTTATGCTCCACACCCCTAAAAAAAATGAATATGCCCTCGCACCCATAAAATAGTAACAATTTTTTTGAGATAAAGAAGATGAATTTTTAAAATATATAATAAGGAAAAACAATGTTAACTCTCTCTCCTGGTGTAGAGCATTTGTTTGAATGGTTTGGGTTAAGGTTAGGCGATGTTGAAAACGAATTATAAAATGTATGTCCCCTATTTGATGTCTTATTATAGGTTATAGGATTACCATGAAAAATTTGTCAGCTGAAAAATTATACTCTTTTTATCAAATGGAGAACTAAAATGGTTATTTAGTTTGGGTTAAGGTTAGGAGAAACCAAGAGAAAAAATTTGAGATGATTTTCTGGTTTCAAGTAACGCTTGTTTCTAAATACAATAATCCTTTCGGTGATTTATTTTTTTCCAACTTCACAAGAACAGCTAAATCAGCTGCATTTGCTTAAAAAATGTGAAATTGCTGTGAAAATAAACCAATACAATTACTGATTTGACTTTCAAAATATCGAGTAGCTCTAGTGCAGGGGTTCCCAACCAGGCGCACCTACTGGGGGTGCGAGAAAGCATTTCAGCGGGTTCGAGATAGATTTAACATTTCGTCTTTTTTTTCGTATTATGTATTAAAAAACTATTAAAAAAATTCATCTTCTTCATCTTTAAAAAAATTGTTATTTTTAGGGGTGCGAGGGCATATTAATTTTTTTTAGGGGTGTGGAGCATAAGAAAGGTTGGGAACCCCTGCTCTAGTGCAATGATCAGACAATGTTATAAATTGACATTTGACCATTCTTTGTTTAATTATGACAAAAATTCAGTTTGGAAATCACCAAGTTTTAGTTTTTATGTAATTTGTTAAAAGATTTATGCAAACTCGAGATTATTTTAATTCAAAAAATATTGCAATGGAGTGTGGGATAGTTTGAAAAATAATGATTTTTAAATTGTTTTGATTCAAAAAAATTCTCATTGTGGCTTGCATTGTTGTCTCACAATGGGAGTTTTATCGCATTGTGATGAAACAATGGTTGTGTTTCTTTTTTAATTTTTATGATTTTAATCTTTCTTTTATGATGTAAGAATAAGTATGTTGCTTTCTTTATTATCTCTGTTTCAATATGGACTTCATCCGGGTTATACTATTGTGTTGTAACAATTCAGAAATAAGTTAATTATTACATAATAATTTATTCACTTGGTACCACAACTTTTCATGTTTCCTGGCAACCTTTTGGCCCCATAATTTGAAAAATAGCAAATTTCAACAGAGAATAAGTTTTTTGTGCCTTGATGAATAAACCATAATTTTGGAAACGTTTTTTGTTTATTATGTTTTGGGCATCATAATGTTACTCTGTTATTGAGTTGTGACATCACAATTGAATTGTATGTATTTGAAATTACACTTGATCTTGCCGGTGAAAATTTCTTTTGATTATTAAAATTGAAATTCTGAAAAATAATGTTTGAGATGAGTAAGTACTGCGATATTGCAGAAGACTTGAGCACTTATGCACTTATGCTCATTGTGGGATATACCACTGTGGGTGACAGAATATTTTAGAAATCGCCTGGAATATAATCCATTCAGTAGTGAGAGGCTAAGGTCACTTAGGACAGCCATTCTTAATATGGCTATATAGCCCATTTTGGGGGCCATAGTACTTTTGAATGGGGCCACAGTGAAATATTTGATAAGGGGAACCTGTCAATCTGTTTGTTAAGTTGACAGGGGGTCCTGGAACCCGAGAAGAGCTACTAAGGGGGCCCATGGCCGAAAGAAGGTTGAATGAATGATTTAGACCACGGGTGCACAACCTGCGGCCGTCAGAGGGGTAATATGCGACCGTGAAAGAGATGCAAATTGTTGAACAAATGTTGCGGCCATTGAAACAAACAAATACTACTTTCATACCCACGAAGTTTTCTGTTCAAAATTATGCAACATATGTTCAATATATTATCGGTATCAACGGTCAATTACGTGCACAGGGGGATGCTCTGGTGCTTGAGCACCTGTCCTTTTTATTCTTCATGAAAAAGCGCCCTCTTTGTAAAAATTATCTCAGGGTATGAAACTAAGAATTGGGATAAATTCGGGCAAGATATGAAGAAAAATAGGGCGATACTTGTGCATTTATCTGTTATTATCTATTTGTGCGGCCGTAGTGTCATTGGAGTTGAAGCGGTGCGGCCTGCTTGGACAGAAAGTTTGTGTACCCCTGATTTAGACTATGTAGTGCAAGAAAAGAGCACGTTCGATTTGGTTCCTCGCCCAAGGGAACCACACCAACCTTAGGGATATCAATCTTTTAATATCGCCGAGTATGGTGTGTAAAGGAGGGGGATTTAGATAGATAGGTATAATTTTTATTTATCATCATTTTAAGATACAAAATTCAGAAAACAGCGGTCAGTATAGAAAAATATGTCATGTCACTACAACCAACTGAACAGTTTATGACATTGCAAGATGCAATGCAGTGACAACCATGACTATTGATCACAAAAAAAATGAAAAAAATAGATTATTTAGATAAGGTGAGAAGTGTGCGGGAAGAGTAGGCTAAAGTTGGAGAAGCAGGAGTATTGCAAGACCCTGAACGACAAACAACAATGCCGTTCATGCTATATCTACGATATATTTACTCTGTATCGTAGGCTAGAACCAAGCCCTCGGTCTGAGACAGAAATTGGACTTGTTTTGTTGCAAGGTTTAAACCTCAAAAATCAATACCACGAATACCTACCTGGCAACAATTGGGTCTTATTATCCACACAAATTGGCGACACAACGTTGAATAAAATTGGCAACCTCAAGATGATTGTAATATTATTATTAATATTTAACTTGCGAAAATTATCATTGCGCAACCAATAAATATATAAGGTTAAAAATTCAGACTTTACATCCTTGATTAGTATTTAGGGGATATCATCAGTAAAAATATCATATAAATAGCATGTAAAATACATTTTGAATTTTGAACTGTGTGCAATTAACCACAAATTGAATGTAAAAAATCGACAGCATTTACTCCCTGCATCACAAGCACCTTCCACCTCCTACCCTCGCGTCGGAAAAGTCCAGCAGAATCCTCTGCGTACGCCGAGAAGGAGTTGGAAGAGGAGACATTCACAACATAATATGCTGCATTAAATTACAAGCCTAGGACGCAATATATAGGCTACTTTGGGAAATGCTTAGTTTTCCTGAAGAATATCAGGTTTGATTTTTATTGATAGTTTTGTTTGTGTTGTTTGTTGTTTTAAGGGGTGTTAAAGCCATTGACATCTAAGGTGATTTCGGCTATCTAGTGTGTGAAAGTTTGTCAGAGCAGTGTGAATATGTACCTTGCTCAAGGGTACAGCGCTAAACTAAGAGAAATTAATCACTTGATAGCGCCGTACATGTTCGTATATGTGTGTGTAGAGGAAATCTTGACTCGCAAGAAGATTTCCCCAAAATCGGAGGAACCGGAGTTGTGCAAGAGCTTCTGAAATTTACTACCTTGTAGAATTGGTAAGCTAAGTGTAATTCAGGCTTATAGTCGTAGTATGAAATCATTGGTGCATACAACTATTTAGTCTTTCGCACCAGGACATAAATGAGGTTGAACCATCACACTTAATTAGTTAAAATTAAATTTCTGAATTCGACTTCCAGTCAAAATAGCAAATATAATATATAATATAACTCAGTATTCGTGGCTCAGTCAGCGGTTCACATTGGGATGCTCGCAAACCGGCGTGGTCGCATCGTGCGCCCATGAATAAGCCCGATACGGCGTTCCGGTGAATCCGAGAGTAAATATCGAGGGTTGCAAGCTAAAAGTGACTATCTCCAAAATCGTAGTTTTGAGAAAAACGAGTTTTGAAGTTTTGAAATGCTGGCTAAAATCAGGAATTCATTATATCTTTATCATTCTTTTTGAGATAAAGTGAGATATAGACATTTATTGCCGGCGAAAAAATTATATTAATGGACATGGTCATTTCTAGCATTCTAGTTGACCCCTTTATAGTAGGTATAGAGCTTAGTAATTTATTGTAGACAAACCACATCATTGTCTGAACTCTTTGGTTGGCTTAACTCAATTTGGCACTTTTTGGACATAGTCAATCCTCGAAATGATACATCAATCAATCTTTCAAGTCTCCCAAAACGTTGACGTGAAAGAGAATTCCTGAACAAAGTAATCATTAGATATATTATCAGTACAACCTCGCTTGGTTGATTATAGCGCAAGAAGAAATTATTATCAAGATTCTCACGAGCGCGGGAAACCGTTTTACTCACAACTGAATTATTCTTTGTTTCTTTTCTTCATCTCACTTATCCAAAGAGAACGTATCCTCTTCCCACTTTTGCTTGACCAATAAGATCACTCCTTCCTTCTCGGCCAACGTAGAGGATTTTGTTGCGAAATATCATTTATGATTTTTCAAACTCGAGGGTAGGTGGTGTAAGGTTCTTGTGAGGTAAAGAGTATATTCCATCATTATTTACATTCAATTTATGGTTGATTGTATATTATTGAAATTCAAAATGTGTTTTCATGCTATTTATATCACATTTTACTGAATATATGCCCTAAATACTAATCAAGGATGTAAAGTCTGAATTTTGCAGATTGTGGTTACTTTTAATTTTAAGTGTAATATTTTGAATTTGTGATTCTTCTAAACGTTCGTTTCTTTTGTTCTGGTTTTCCTTGGGAATTATTCTATCTATTTTGTCCTGGTGCAAACTACTATATAGTTACAATAATAATAATAGTAATATCGTATATTTTGTATTTTTATCAATCCGTCTGTATATCCATTTATATGAAACGATACTATTATTTATATAACGTTATATTTCATGTTGTGTGTGAGAATTTACTCGTATGTTATTTATTGTTACACTTAGTTTCCGTAATAGCTCGTCTATTCGGATCGGTCCCGCACGCCTTTTGTCTCGTTGATCTCAGTTTTTGAACTTGCCTCTGATACGTTCGCACTATCAATCTCTTTAATTTCTCCGATGCGTTCGCGCATGATCTTCTTTATTTTACTAAACTCGCCTTACCCTTATTTATTTTCATCAATAGGTTAAATGCGTGAATTTTTATTGTTTCGCTGCTCTTCCGTTCAGTATGATCTTCTTAGTCCTATACTGGCCAGAATTAAATGTTTGCGTTTTCTGTGTGGATTTGCATGTTTTGTGTTTTTATTTATAATTCTGGCCAGCATTCTGGGAGTAAATCTCGAATATCAAGCAAATGCATGTGCGTTGTGAGATTAGAAAATGCTGAATCCTAGCAACGTCGCGGTGAAAATCAGAAATATAATTAATAACCAATCTTCAACTGATGTTTTTGTTCCTAGGTCGATCGTGGCGTCACGTCTATAGAAGGAAGCACACATTGGGATTCTCAATGACGTCACATTCGATTTGAGTTAATTAAATTTATATATAATTTCAATGTATTTATTTTTAGATCTCTTGAACAGAATCTCCTCACTTTCTATGCAACATCTCATCTCGCCTTTATTTAGACGGAGCTCGATATCAAAAATTTGTCATTGAGAATTGAAGTATAAAATAGTTTTCAATGAAAACTGCACAAATTAATTTTTTAACAACATTTTTCATCTTAATTAGAACCGACTAATATGATGAATCGTGACGTCACATTCTACATCAACCGTTGGGGTTCACATTGTGAGGTGGAAATTTATTTTGAGATATTACGTTTTAATTTTAAAAATATCTTTTGATATTTATATTTGCAGTTCAGGAACTACGCAAAACCCCCAAGAAAAACACACTGGCAGTTTGCATAGGACACAACAACAGGAACCATGTTATCAGTCTTGCTAAACTACTTTCTCTTAACCTAGAGAATCCCGGAACTGATGAAATATCTGAACGTCATTGTTTTCAAACCTCGTCTGCTCAGTGGTTCTCAATGCCCAATGATGACGTCAAATTTCTCTCATGACGTCATCTGATTGTACAAACCTGCACATATGATATAAGTATTGTCTCTAGTTTTTAGATTGATGTATAAAAAAACATTTAACAGTTTTATTGTTTATCATCAAGACCTGAATGTGACGTCACAACAGTTGTCAAGCGTATCCATGGAGTCAACTTTTTAAAAATCCGGAGATCGGTTCGGATCATCAGTTTGGTATTTTATTTCTTTACACTGTTAAGGTGATAATCTTTTTTCCTTAACATATTCCATATCAACTCTGCTGTCTAACTACATGCAGCGAGAAGTCGCCCACTCAGTCGAATGAAAGTATGTGTGGCTTGAGAAATGCAAACCTTCCATGGCGTTACTTTTCTGGGATTTTCGTTCCAACTGCAAACGCTGGAAAATCTTTCTAATGTCATCGAGATGAGAGCCAAACTTCAACGTAAGAGAGGCATAACATTTCTTCTGCTTCTGCTGGTCTCACGAATTTTCTACTGAGATGTACATGGTTGGATAGTGATACATCCGAATTTACAAACAATTCGATTTATGCAGGTACCGAGTTCTTACACTATAGTGTATGTAGCATCATATCTATTTGCATGAACGATTGATTGGATTTACCTTGTACGTATAAATTGCTGAAGAACCTAAATCATTTTCGCCACTTGATGGATACATGGCGACATATGTGTTTGCAGAGTGAGCATAGGCATAGCTTGATTATTAACTCATTATTTCAATTTTATGAAATTATCTTTATTATAAAACACAAGTGAAGTTCTACTAGACCACAAATATTTCTTCTCCCATTTGAAGATCGTCACTACCTAAAGTTGTTTATTCAGAATCTTCGAAGTATTGAATCATAACTTTCAGATATTTTAGATATTCTACCATATACTCACGACGGCGTTTCGCATGTAGCTGGATTCAAAAGTGAAATTATACTTTTTTTGCAGTCAAATTTAAAACTAATTCATTGATTTTAATTTGTATTTGGAAACCTGAACCTGCGATTTTTGTTTTGATAATTCCACCTTATTTAAGGGAGAATTAAACACGTGCACAATAGAAGAAATCATCGAAAATATGGCCAACTCCGGCGTTGTTTGCTTCATTTCAAATAATTGATTTTCTATTTGTTCAACTACTTTTATATTGTTATTTTAGCGAAAAAAATGGTCACTTCAACCTCAGAAAAGGCGCTACAGAGTGAAACAGACTGCTGGAGTAAGAACATTTTGGGTTCCCCTTCTTTCACATGTATTTTTCCTCCAAGTAATTCATATGAAGGATGAATTTTAACGGTCACCGGGTATCCTGCTAAATATACCATATTGACCCGAATATTCTGGATCGATATTATAATAACCCATGTCACTAAGTATTTACCTGTAACCTGTGGGGCATAATAATATAAAGTTTCCTACCAGTGCAGGGAATAACGGATGCTGACGAAAAAATGACGTGAAACAGGTAAATACACTTGGACAAGAATGTTAATTTTTCAGTTAAAAATTTGATCAAATATTGAAATTTGGGTTGGGAACTCGATGCGTTCGCGCATTCTTCGAATGGGAGATTAAGATTGTGTGTGAGTTTGTGCCTCCGTCGTTCGGTTTATGACGTTGCGTCCGTATGTGCGTTGCGTGCGTTGCGTGCGCCCGTCCGTGCGTGGGTCTGTGCGTTTAGTTGCATGTTCATGCGTTCGAAATGTGTGCGTCGATCGTTGCGTGCTACGTTGAAATACGTTGTATGTATTAAGGTCAAAGACTTTGCTAATATTAGCACGAATATTCACCCATCTGCCTAATTCTTATTGTATTACATTTGTAGATGGAATGGAGAGAGGTGGTCAAGGAAGTTGCAACAATACATTGTGCAACGTTGGTACGAACCTCGATTCGATCAAGACCGGAAGATACTTAGATCTTGCGAAAGAAGCAGAAGTTAGTTGAAGGAAGATACATGATTGTTCGTCAGGACTGTTAATACTTGGATCTGGCGTAGAAGCAGAACGGAGATTTTACTACTGGCAACATGTCAATGCTACTAATAACATTCATATAATAAATAATAACAATAAATATGCATAATACACTTCCCTTGAAGAACGCAAAAGCCTAAATATAAAAAAAATTACTTGTTTATACCCATTATTGAATGTGTACAAAACAGTTTATACCCATTATTGAATGTGTACAAAACAATAGGTCCATTCTATATTATATTAATCTGTAATCGTCATCCATTTTTCACCTATTTCTTCCAGGTAAATCAGAATGCCGTGGAGCTCAGACGCAGCTCGAAAGATGTCACAACCCTGCTGCAATTTTTAATTTAATTTATATTTGCAAAAATATATATATATATTATGTCTTCACTTTACATCTTTTATTTAAAAAAAAATTACAGTTCATATATATTCCCTGATCAATAATATAATACATCGGATCCTGATATTTCTATGTAAATAACATTCAAAACCAACACCCCTTGAAGATTCTGAATTTTTTGTTTCCTGTGATATGAATGAAATTGTGCAATTGTTTTGTTGGGACAGATTTTTAAATCGTAGTTATTCATCATGTCACCTTGTCTCCATTTTGTCTCTCCCATATTGTTTTTAAATAAAATTGAAAACGGTTGAAATTGCAATGTGATTTTTTTTTAGTACCGTTGTGAGGATTATTAGGATTGATGTGTAACCACTCTTATTTATGACGTCATATCAATATCAGATTGCATGCATACATCAATGACGTCATAATATATTTAAATTTCAGTTACGGATCGTTGATTTCAAAATGACGTCATATACGAACAACCAAACAATCCCAGCTAGCTGCTGGTCGATCGGCAGGTCGTAAAAATGTTAAAAATATGATTTTCTTGCTAGCTTCAACCTCCCTCCCTACTACCTCGGGTCGGACTCGATCCCTTTCCCTTCCATACCCTGACGTGTTGTGGCCACCCACGCTAACCACTAGACCACCACGTCTTACAATATATAAAACTTGGTTCTAATATAAGTACCTCGGGGGCTGGACTAATTTTGAAGTTTTCTAATCTTGAAAAAATCCTCGTCATTTTTAAAGATTTAGAGCAAATATTTCAGCCATTCCAGCGACGGTATTTTCCACTACTTCCCAGCACCCAAGATTTGCTCTTACAACTTACAACCTCTCCTCCCTGGCTATGTTCATATTCTAATTCCTATTTCCTGATTCACTTTCACGACCTAGGTAGGCCAATTCAACCATTCATATTACAGAGGATAATTGTTATGTCCATTCCTCCAGTTGGCTGGGATTAATCCCAACGTGAGGTGGATCCAGTTTCCAAGACGACATTTCAACATGGGCCTATAGGAATAGCTTTGGAGCCGTAGCGTACATCAGTTTCCATGGTAAGCCGACAACTTGGGGATACCATAGGCACGGCTTGCGACAACGATTTTAATCAACGACACTGAATGGGATTCGATCCCATGACCCAAGGATAAAAATACTACACTTCAACCTATTGAGCTAACTGTTAGTTTGGAAATGCATCCACTGAATTCCAATCTAAGTCATTTACAATATCTAATATGACGTAACAATAATACAATTTGAAATCCGGTGTAGTTGGTTTATTTATTGCATTCATGAACAATCACATGTAATTACCAAAACAAGACACAATATTCCCGGACTTGAAATACCAGTATATGCGGTCATACTAAAATACTTCCACAAACGTCAAGAGATACATTTTAATGATATTTACCAACCGAAATTATTCTAAACATATTGGAAATATCTAAAATTGAGCCAAAAGCAACCAGAAAATCTACGGAAAAAATCTTAAATTATATTTGTTGTGGACGCATTTTAGTATGGTCGCAAAGTGACTGGGATTACGAGTCGAGGGAATCTATGCTACATATACATACTAGAACCATATCAACTATAGTGGATCAACTTCTGTGCTGTGATATGGGGGATAGTTGGGGGGAAGATATCGGTGAAAATATATTTATTAATATTAATAAAAAAATTATACCCAACAAAATTCAATCAAAATTTGAGGAAGGGTTATTTTAATAACCACTTCAACTGGAAATGCTCGCCAGTAAGTATTATTGCGTAAGTAGCCCATTTTTTGTCTTCCTCCCCACTTTAATTTGGTAGACCCTTCTTACGCCCCCTTCCACACATTTCCCCATATCACAGAAATAACAATTTGAAAATCAATATAAACATTCGCTACATTGTTGCAACAT
>JAUELA010117806.1:0-16560 GCA_031471845.1 Boltenia villosa | reverse complement strand
TTAAAAAGTGCATTACAAATAATATACATATAATGATTGTAATTAAATACACAAAAATAGAATGAAGGAGTTTATATTTTACATTTTATTCAAGAAAAGCTGAATAGAATGCAAGGATGTTGTAAATTCTTTAAATAAAAAGAAATAATTTTGAAAAATAAACATTTTTATTAAAAAATCTAAACCCTCAATTCCCCCTGAAACCATGAAATTCCCCCAAGGGGTGAATTCCCCCCTGGTTGAGAACCACTGTTCTATCTAGATGTATCGTTGTTTAAGCGTAAAATGTATATCGCATTAATACAAGGACGGATGAATTAACAAATAAAATAATTTAATCCATGAAATCCTCTAAGACACATATTTATACAATCCAGCATGCATTTATATACAATTTAAATTGAAATGAACAGATATATGGAAAGCAAATACATATGATACTTGCGATTGTCTTCGAATAACTGTCAATGCGTTCCCAAGATATAAATCCTCATATATATATATTCCTATAATATCCATCATTCGTACTCGATTAGTATTCCACAATCTCCATTCATTGGCTAAATATAAATATCTGAATCGCTACTTGTTAGAAAATAAAGTACTGTGCATAGATAAGGTCTTTGGGACCAAATTGAGAAATAGATTTTTGCAAATAAACAAAGTTGTTCTCAATACAAGAGCACTGCTTGAATATGACTTTAATACCATTCAAAATGTAGATTACGCTATCAATATTCTCCTTCAAACCTACACTGCGAAAATTCAACTCACCTGAAATAGATTTCCAGATTCAGATAAAAAAATAAAACAAAAACATCCATTAAAACGACAATACCCTATCTCTACTTACACTCAAGCTTATTCTTGCTAAAGTTGTCCTGCCCATGCGACAATATAATTTAGCAATGAAACCATGGTCATTGACAACTACAAACAAAATGGTGGAATTGCAATCTGCAGGCGCGTCCACAGGATTTATGTCAGATAAATCCTATTCTACAGTGACAAGGGCATCACACTATACTGGTTCCATTTACTCTCCAACTCAACTACATCGAGTTAAATGCCAGAATATTGTTTGCGTGTGTGCGTCCGTCCCAGCGTGCGTGCGTGGGTCAACCTTATAACTCAATGCCAGAATATTGCGTGCGTGTAACATAAAATATGATGCGATTAATCAGTAATTTGCGACTATT
This sequence comes from Boltenia villosa, assembly GCA_031471845.1. Taxonomy (NCBI): domain Eukaryota; kingdom Metazoa; phylum Chordata; class Ascidiacea; order Stolidobranchia; family Pyuridae; genus Boltenia; species Boltenia villosa. The sequence goes on along the minus strand of JAUELA010117806.1, from coordinate 15,361 downwards.
CTTAAACATGTCCATTTACACCCAAACATTTCAATAAAATGATATCGAATCAGTAAGTTACAGTACGGTCTGTAGACGAGGAAAGAACGCTGTGACGTTTATTTACATTGGATGGTTAGTATCTCGAATGGAGTTATCTGAGGCTGTAAAACGGTTATATTGAGATGAAAATGTTTGTAAAATATAACATAATGAAAAAAATTGTTTAAATGTTGAAAAACAACTGATATAATAAGACTCATCAACATCGTCGCTGACTCATTGACTTGTGTATTTTATATTGTAATGAGCATATCATGTTATTCAAACTATCATTGGTTGGAATACTTGAGAATACTCTTATATTAAATCGTATTAATTCACAGTTGAGTCACATTTCCATACGTTATGTATATTCCTCATACGCATGCTTTGGTCTATTATGATATGTTACTCTCGAAATTTATGCATTTTGTAAAATGGCAGACCGGGAGAAATGAACTGATTTGCGGTTATGGAAGTTTTGGATTCCCGCGTCCAACGAATTAAACTCCGATCTTAGTAAGCACTTGAAAAGAGAATACTATTAAGTATTTACTGTGAAATTACATATATTTAGTGCGAATTGACGCACTTGCAACTTACACAGGTAGATCATTTTTGCGACTACAAGAAAGTCTGCATTTATATCAAAGTTTAATCAAAGGTAACATAAGTATGGAAAGCAAATACGAAATACTCGAAGTTTTACTTGTAATATCTGGTCATCAGTTTACATGATATAAATCCTTCATGTGATTCCTGATATGTCCATCGTTCGTATCTGAATAATAATACAAGTGATAGATTCCATGCGTCGGAGAACATACGACAAAACCATCCAAGCTGAACAAGGTCAAAGGCTCAACCACATAACCTTGCCGAATATGACAATACGGTCAGAAACAAAATGGCGAAAATGAAATTCTTCGGCGCGTCCAAAGGATTTCGTTATCTGGTTGAAAAAGGAATTTCTAGTTTTAACTATAACTGTTGAACCATTTAATCGAATCAAAACATTTCTTTAATCTTTAAGTTTGATCTCAACAGTAATTGAGCATTTCTAAAAATGCGTACGAAGAATATGTCTGCAGACTGAAGTATACGCATTTCCAGTTAATTCCTACTCTACATTGACAACACGATATATTAGTTTCATGTCATCTCCAACTATAAAAACAATTCTCCACTAAACTGATCGACCTGCAGCTATTCTGGAGCATGTCTGTTCACATCTCAACCTCTTAATAAAATGATATCGAGTCAGTTAGTATCAGGAATTGTTCTGTATGTTGACGAGGAAAGAACGCAATGACGTTCATTTACATTTGCTGGCGTCTGTGATATCTCGAATAGAGTTATCTGGATTTGACAAACATTCCTCCACACTCACATACGCACACACACACAGACACCAATGAATGAATTGTTAAACCTATGATCAGCTTCTCTTATATTAGGCTACTCTCGAAACTTATGCATTTTTAAAAAATGACACATGCCGGGACGAAATAAAAGGTTATGCGGTTGGGTAAAGTTCTGGATTCCCGCGTTAAATGAAACTGTGGCCTTAGTACGTCCGTGAAAGACGGACTATTGAGTATTTATTGTTTATAAATTTCATATATCTAGTGCGAATTGTTGAATCAACGCAATCGCATATATATTTCCTGTGGCGATCCCCATCGTTCGAACTTGAATAATAATCCAAAGGATCCCAGTCAAAAATCATCATATATGAAAAGAAATGCCGTACGTTCGTATTATCCAAGATTGGCCAGACATATGATGATAGCCCATGCATATTCTTCAGATATATGTTAGTTTTATCTCTGGTTCTCTATATATGGATCTTCCTTGGCCGATGATCATATAATACTGATATAAAATCTGAACTAAAATGTGTGCCATCGATATATTCTCGATTTAAATATGGCAAACCAGACAATTGCCAAACTAATACACTACGTGCTTATTCCTTACATGATTTATCAGAGGTTTATATACGTAAGACCTAAGATTGTTTCTGATTTTTGTCAAAGATAATATTAAGAAATATCCAATAATTATCACATGTTTGCCAATGATAGGCATACATTTCATGTCATATTGTTCTCTGAAATATCCAATTATGTCCGAAGTTTGGTTTTTCGGACAAAATTGTAAGAAATAACCGAGTATTATCATATTTTGCCAATGATTTGCAACTACGATTAAATGGGCAACAGTTAAAAATGCCGAAGGAACGCGAAAAATGTAACTCGTAGTTTGGGTCCTACGCGGCTTCACATTAGTACACATTAGTCTAAAGAAATTTCCCGTTTCTAACAAATATGTCTGTAGACTGAAACATAAGTATCCCAGTTAAATCATACTCTACATTGACATATAGCTCTTGGGATATTGACGGATGTTACTGGCGGTGTTAGTGTAACTGAGTTTTGAGCAAAAGTCGGGCCAGTACGTTGCATCGCGGCAATAGGTGGTTTAGGTAGAATGGGAGGGAATTGTGGTTGGCTATTTGGATTTGATGAGTGGTGGATTCATGATTGCTATCGGGCCATTTGCCTTCATGGGAGGAGTAGGAGCCATGGCAGGCAGGTAATTCCGCAGGAATCACCTATTGCGCAGTGCAACACTACCGGAGTCATCGACTCTCACCTCATATTGGCCAAATTGGCGCACTTCAACAATGGTTAGTGGGATTGACACCCATTTGGTTCTGGATGCGAACGTAGTCCCCACGGACCAGAGGAGGAAGACTCCGAGTATGTTACGAGAGACGCTCAGCAACGAGCATATGGCAGTTGCTCAGTGCTTCCTCTCTTGACAGAAGAGTTTTCCGCGAAGTAGTGTGGGATTGATATTTGCCGGGATGTATATGGATGAAGTCTCGGATAGATCTCCCGAATATACACTTGGCAGGGGATTGTCGGATATCTCGATCTGGTGTGTTTCTTTATTGAAGCATGGCATGTTGGAATTTGTCAGTGATAAGTGAGCCCTCGTCATCAATGCTGTCGGTGATCATGCGTTTTACCGTATTGATTCCACCTGGGCCAGAAAATTGCTGTGAGGGAAGGCGACTGAGGAAAGGCGATGATTCACTACCAAATTGTGTTAGAATATGCGTGTGGTATTAGCTTCGGCGTAGTAACAATAGACCAACCACTATACCGCTCAACTGCAACAAAGTAAGGTCGCCTTCGGTAACTAAAGAAGTCAGCTGTGACACATTGGAATAGGACAGGTTAGTAGTATGGGTGGAGTATGCGGTGCACCTGCCTGTGAAGGGGCCATGCGGTTGCAGTACGAGCAGCGTGTCCTCATATCAGAGATGACAGGTATCATTCCAGGCAAAAAGAATGAGCTTTTAGCACGTGAGCACATCTGAGATACAAACTGGTTGGCGGACTGTAGGACTTGAAAGACTCGGTCGCACAGTGAAGGTGGAATGACGATGTGGTCGTTGTACAGAACTATAAAAGCTAAAGGCCTTCACGGAATTGGTAGTAGTACTGACGCAGTTCATAGAGAATTGGTAGTACTGGCGTAGTTTCGGCATGAAGAGGTCACTGGCTATAATTTATTGCAGTTTAGTCTCCAGCACCACCATTGTCACATATATAGTACGTTTTACATATATCAGAGAGATTAAAGTGTTTGCCAAGTATTACGATTTTTCGTTGATATGAAAGAAATGTGAATAAGATATCAGGTTTTTCTTCTTGGTCTCGTTTTTCACTCTCTAGCGCCAACACAAAATGAAATAAGGAATAGCTAATTGGACACCGTAGTTGTATAAAAGGTAGCTGGATTTTATATTCAGTGGTTCATGCGAAAACGTGATGTTAAGATATTTCATTTTCCTCCCTTAAGACAGAATATGCTCGGTAGCGCCGTATTGAGGAAAATTTCTGAAAAATATAAGGCCTTAATCAGTATATCGATTTTCATGATCCAGTATTGTGTTGTCCATGAGTAAGAGTCGTTTTAGAGACATATTTTCATTTGAAATTGAATAAATTTACTCCTATTTCTGGCTCATTTATGATCTCTAGCGCCACATGCTTCAAAACTTACACAGATGAATCAATGAGTGTGCCGTGCTTCTTCATCCTGCTTTCTTCCTGCATCATCTGGGAGGTGCAGTTGCACAGGTTAACCTACTGGGTACCGCGAAAGTGCGTCTGATGCGAAGTTGCGCACCCTCCCGTATGTGAACCTCGTGAAAACGGTGAAGTGGGATTTTTCATCGAGGTTAAGGAGGCGAGGATTGCGTATGATTTCGAAGGATCTGTCCCCAAATTTTCAGGGGAGGCTGATTATCCACGGCCTCAATGAGGTTGGTGCAACCAAGTACAAAGACACGAGCATTGCCAAGTGCATCAACAACCGCATGTGCTTCTCCCTTTACGGGGGCGTTGCGGTATTCAGCCCCAGAGGGAAGCGGCTGCCGACCAATGTAATTCTGCATTCAGTCCTACAGCAAAAGTGCCCAGACCTTGACACCTCGAATGGCAGCATCCTCTTAACTGATGCAGAAACGTAGAAGACCTGGTTGACAAGATCTAACCAGCTGCGAATGTCTGTACTGTTTCGTTGGGTCGGGAAGTCTTGGATGGATGGATGACCAGAGGAGGAGGACTGCGAGTATGTCCCGAGAGACGCTCAACAACGCGCATATTGCAGTTGCTCAGTGCTTCCTTTCTTGACAGAAGAGTTTTCCGCGAAGTAGTGTGGGATTTATGTTTGATGCTTCAGAACATACACAGATACATCAATGAGTGTGCCGTGCTTCTTCATCCTTCATTCTTCCTGCATCATCTGGGAGGTGCAATTGCACATGTTCATCTACTGGGTACGGCGAAAGTGCGTCTGCTGCTAAGTTGCCTCGTGAAAACCTCGTGAAAACGGTAACGTGGGATTTTCCCTCGAGGTTGAGGAGGCGAGGATTGGGTATGATTTCGTCGGATCTGTCCTCAAATGTTTTCAGGAGAGACTAATGATCCACGTCCGTCCCAGCGTGCGTGCGTGGGTCAACATTATAACTCAATGCAAGAATAATGCGTGCGTGTAACATTAAATATGAGGTAATTAAGCAGTAAATTGCAACTATTTTTAAACATGTCAATTTAAACCCAAACCTTTCAATTAAATGATATCGAGTTAGTAAGCACCAGTAATTATAAACTGTCTGTAGACGAGGAAAGAACGCTGTGACGTTTATTTACATTGCATGGTTAATATCTCGAATGGAGTTATATGAGATTGTAAAACAGTTATAGTGCTATGGAAATGTTTGCAAAATATACCACAATGAAAAACCCTGTTGAAATGTTGAAAAACATCTAAAATAATAAGTATCATCAACATCGCCGATGACTTCTTGACTTATTGGTTGGAATACTTGAGAATAGTCTTAAATTAAATCGTATTAATGCAGTCCAGAGTTGAGTCACACTTCCATACCCTATGTCTATTCCTCACACAAATGCGTTGATCTATTATAATATGTTACTCTCGAAATTAATACATTTTGTAAAATGGCAGACCAGGACAAAATGAAAGGGATTGCGGGAAAGGAAGTTTTGGTTTCCGCGTACAACGAATTAAACTCCAATCTTAGTAAGCACGTGAAAAGAGAATACTATTGAGAAGGATACTATTGAGCATTTACTCTGTATAAATTGTATACATGTAGTGCGAATTGACGCACCTGCAAATTACATAACTAGATTATTTTTGCCTCTCCAAGAATGTCTGCATTTATATCAAAGTTTAATCAAAGATAACATAAGTATAGAAAGCAAATACAAAATACTCGACGTTTTACTTGTAATATCCGATCACCACTTTACATGATATAAATCCTACACATTTATACATTTCTGAGATATCCATCATTCGTATTTGAATAATAATATAAACTTTAGTCTACGTACTGGCATGTCTACGTACGAAGAATAATTATTCAGTTTGAAGCATACATATTTATAGTTAATTCCTACTCTACATTGACAACACAATATATTAGGTTAATCTCATCTCCAACTATAACAAAAGTTCTTGTCTAAACTGCGATCTGCAACTATTCTGAACACTTCCAAACCTCTTAATAAAATGATATCGAGTCAGTAAGTATCAGGAATTGTCCTGTTTGTTGACGAGGAAAGAACGCAATGGCGTTTATTAACATTGAATGGCGTCTGTGGTATCTCGAATGGAGTTATCTGGATTTGACAAACATTCTTCCACACTCACACACACATACACCAATGAATGAATCGTTACACACACACACACACATACACCAATGATGGATTTTTAAACATATCATCAGCTTCTTTGTTTCGTCAAGCATTTCATCAAGCTTATCCTTTTTTTTAATTGGATCCATCTTGTTATAACTTGGTCGGCTACATTTCTATTTGTATATTCCAGGATCTGCGTAACGTGATAACTCGCTACAATTTTGACCAATCTTCTCCAAAATGGGATTTCATGGATTACTTGTTAATCTATAATAATATGTTACTCGAAAATTATGCATCTTGGCATACCGGGACGAAATGAAAGTGTATGCGGTTGTGTAAATTCTGGATTCCCGCGTAAAGCGAATGAAACTCTGATCTTAGTACGCACGTGAAAGACTGGACTATTGAATATTTACGTTAAAAAATTTCATATATCTAGTGCGAATTGTTAAATATACGCACTCGCATGTGTATTTCCTGTGACGATCACCATCGTTCTTACTTGAATAATAATCTACAGGATAGATTCCATCCGTCATAGAAAAAACGACAAAACAATCCAAGCATAAAAAGAGCAAAGGCTCAACCACATAACCTTAAAACATATTTATCTTAACGTTTTCCTCTGCGTGAGAGTTGTTCTGTAATATGTCAATACAGCCAGAAACAAAATAGAAGAAATGAAATTTCTAAGGCGCGCCCAAAGGTCCAACACACTTTATTGGGTTCATTTCATCTCCAACAAAAGTTTCCAACTATTCTTCAACTAACTAACGAATATGTCTGCAGACTGAAACATAAGTATCCCAGTTAAATCCTACTCTACATTGACAACACGCTATATTGGGTTCATCTCTTCTCCAACTTTAACAAAAGTTTCCAACCATTCTGAAACATGTCTGTTCACATCCAAACCTTTCAATAAAATCATATCGAGTGAAGTTTTTGTTTGTTGACGAGGAAAGAACGCTGTGGCGCTTATTTGCATTTAATGTCGTCTTTGGTATCTCGAATAGAGTTATCTGAAGTTGTAAAACATTCTTCCACACTCACACACAAACACCATTGATTAATTGCTGAACCTATGAACAGCTTCTTTGTTTCTCAATAAGTATGACATTATTTTCTTTTACATTTATTATCATTAGAAAATGACTATTACGTGTGAAATGTCACGTTATTGGGATATTGACGGATGTTGGTGCCGTGGCTAGTGTAACTGAGTTTTGAACAAAAGTAGGGTCAGAACGGTGCACCGCGGCAATAGGTGCCTGATGTGTGATGGGAGATGGCATTGTGGTTGGCTATTTGGATTTGATGAGTGGTGGATTCATGATTGCTATCGGGCCATTTGCCTTCATGTGAGGAGTAAGGGGCATGAAAGGCAGGTATTTTCGCAGGAATATACTATTGCGCTGTGTAACACTACCGGAGTCATCGACTCGACAAAATTGTAAGAAATATCCGAGTATTATCACATTTTGCCAATGATTTGCAACTACGATTAAATGGGCAACAGTTAAAAATGCCGAAGAAACTCAAAAATGCAACTCGTAGTTTGGGTCCTACGCGGCTTCACATTAGTACATGTCTAAAAAAATTTCCCGTTACTAACGAATATGTCTGCAGAATTAAAAAATAAGTATCCCAGTTAAATCATACTCTACATTGACATAGAACTCTTCGGATATTGACGGATGTTGGTGCCGTTGTTAGTGTAACTGAGTTTTGAGCAAAAGTCGGGCCAGTACGGTGTACCGCGCCTATATGTGGTTGAGGTGTGATGGGAGATGGCATTGTGGTTGGCTATTTGGATTAGATGAGTGGGGAAATCATGACTGCTATCGGGCCAGTTGCCTTCATGGGAGGAGTAAGGGGCATGACAGGGATAGATATTTGCCGGAATGTATATGGATGAAGTCTCGGATTGGTCTCCCGAATATACACATGGCAGGGGATTGTCGGGTATCTCGATCTAGTGTGTTTCTTTATTGAAGCATGGCATGTTGAAATTTGTCAGTGTTAAGTGAGCCCTCGTCATCGATACTGTCGGTGATCACGCGTTTTACCGTTTTGACTCCACCTGAGCCAGACAATTGCTGTGAGGGGAGGCGACTGAGGAAAGGCGATGATTCACTCCCCAATTGTTTAAGAATATGCGTGTGGCACTAGCTGCGGCGTAGTAACAATAGACCAACCACTATACCGCTCAACTGCGACCAAGTAAGGTCGCCATCGGTAACTAAAGAAGTCAGCTGTGAAACATTGGAATGGGTAGGTTAGTTGTATGGGTGGACTAGGCGGTGCACCTGCCTGTGGAATGGCTATGTGGTTGCAGTACGAACAGGGTGTGATCATATCAGATATTGCAGGTGTCATGCCAGGCAAAAAGAATGAGCTTCCAGCTCGTGACCACATCTGAAATACACCTTGGTGGGCGGACTGTAGGACTTGAAGGACTCGGTCGCACAGTGGGGTGAAATGACGATGCGGTCGTTGTACATAACCACTCCATCAAAGCAAAAAGCTTTCACGGAATTGGTAGAACTGACGTAGTTCAAAGGGAATTATTACTGACGTAGTTTCGGCATGAAGAGTTCACTGGCTATATTTATGTCGTACTCTATTATTATTGCAGTTTAGTCTCCAGCACCACCACCGTCACATATATAGTACGTTTTACATATATCAGAGAGATAAAAGTGTTTGCCAAGTATTACGATCTTTCGTTGAGACCTTCACATGAAAGACATGTGAAGAAGATATCAGGTTTTCTTCTTGATGTTATTTTTACACAAAATGAGATAAGGAATAGCTAATTGGACACCGTAGGTTATATAGAAGGTATCTTGATGTTATATTCAGTGGCTCATGCGAAAACGTGATGTTAAGATATTTCATTTTCGTCCCTGAAGGCCAGAATATGCTCAGTATCGCGGTATTGAGGAAAATTTCTGACAAATATAAGGCCTTAATCAGTATGCCGAGTTTCATGATCCAGTATTGTGTTGTCCATGAGTAAGAGTCGTTTTATAGATATATTCATTTAAAGTGTGCCGTGCTTCTTCATCCTGCTTTCTTCCTGCATCACCCCAGGCATGTGAACCACGTGAAAACGGAAACGTGGGATTTTTCCTCGAGGTTAAGGAGGCGAGGATTGGGTATGATTTCGAGGGATCTGTCCCCAAATGTTTTCAGGAGAGGCTAATGATACACGGCCATAATGAGGTCGGAGCAGCCAAGTACAAAGACACGAGCATTGCCAAGTGCATCAACAACCGCATGTGCTTCTCCCTCTATAGGGGCGTAGCGGTATTCAGCTCCAAGGGAAGAGGCTGCCGACCAATGTAATTCTCCAGTCAGTTCTGCAGGAAAAGGGCTTAGACGATGGGCAATTACAGTGTTTTTGAAAAAGCCAGAATCCAATGACCTCTTGCTCCAGTCAGTGACGAGGCATGTTCGCTCATGTTTGTCATATATTTCCACTCCTTGATAGATCTCGTTGATGATCAAGGACTCTGACTCCTCGAATAAGTGGTTTATTTCGTTAGTCCACTTAGAGAGTGTGCCAGGTATGAGAAGTTCGCAGAAAGGCAGCATCCTCTCGACTGATGCAAAAGCATAGAAAACCTGGTTGACGAGATCTAACCAGCTGCGAATGTATGTAATGTTTCGTGGGGGTGGGAGGTCTTGAATGGCTCCAAGTAACCGAAAGCAAGATGGTTGGAGTGATTTCAAAACCTGAAAATTCAACAGTTGCCTGACAAATGAGAACTTAGAATGGGTAAGTAAAATCCCGTTGTATATCAAGCCATTCCGCCCGCAAATATCAAGCCAATCAATTGCCCTGTAGAATGCTTCCTCAATAGTTTCCGACTATATCAATATGTCGTCCACTCGCTTGGTTTTCTTTCGGAAGTCAGCAACTATTTCGTCGAATCTGCGACTGTAACGTCACCTGGTGCAATGTACCCATGTGGGGCAACAAAGTAGCGATAGCGGTCCCAAGAGTGATTAAGGTTGTCAGATGGCGCTTATCCTGATGTAGAGCGATGCTGCGGTAGCTATTCCAGGCGTCCAATACTGTTTTGTATGTATGAGGGGGAACGTAAGAGCTTGGTGGAATGGTGACCGGGTGTGATGTGTCTCTCGAACAGCTTGATGGTTCATTGGCTGGAGATCAACTGTTCGTCTGGGTTTTCCTGATCTCTTGGCAGAGTTCACCATTTTGTGAAAGCAAGTCACAGGTGTGCCGATAGCGACTGGTTCAAAAAAATGTTTTTTTTCACACTGACCTCTAATGGAAAAGTATGGGAGTGTTGTAAGCATTTGGAAGGGCGTCAGGATCCACCATGATGTGCACTGGGGATCGGACATCATACGGACTATCTGGTGTTCACAAACATTGTTCAAGCAGCCATTGCTCAATTTCTTGTCGATTCGATCCCGTAGCTGGAAATGGGACTGATGTAGGACGTGGTGGTGGCGGTTGGCGTCGTGGGCAATCACATTTGTTGGTGAAGCAAGAGTCGGTTTATGGTGGTGGGGAGGAGAGGATGAATTTACTTTTTAATTTATAGGTGGAAGTGACTCACCAATCGTCTGAAATATGGTGGATATCATGATATAATCTGTCCTTTGATGTACAAAGTAGCTGAGACCATTGGTCGCCTTATCTTGTCCTCTTTGATGCCTTGAGGTGCTGGGAAAGGTGAAGTGTTGTCGGCTCGTGGATGTGTTGTACGTTCATGCAGATTAATCATTCGCAGTAGGGCTTGTGGGTCAATATCAATAGACCATGAGGTAATGCTATTTTCTTTTACATTTATTAACAATAACACAGCTGTTACAATAAGGAGTATGTCCAATATATGTGCAGACATAGATGAAAGTCCACTGGTTTCAACCGGAACTGCGCTTACGTGTAATTTTATTTGTTTGCTCTCTGGCGCCGCGTGTTGAATATATATAAAATAGATTAAAGTGTGGCCACGTTTCACTGTCTTTCGTTGTTACTTTCACATCCAAAACATGTGAATATAATTTCAAGTTTTCTTTCTTGGTGTCGTATTTCTCTCTCTGGCGCCACCACCAACTGAAATAAGGAATAGCTAATTGGACACCGTAGGTTGTATAAAAGGTATCTGGATTTTATATTCAGTGGCTCATGCTAAAACGGGATGTTAAGATATTTCATTTTCCTCTCTGAAAGGCCAGAATATGCCCCGTAGCGCCGTATTCAAAAATTATCTGAAAAACAATAAGGCCTTAAGGAATATGCCGAGTATTCATGATCCAGTATTCAATTGTTTAAGAGTGAGAGTCGTTTTTAGGATATATACATTTAAAGTTGAAAAAATTTCCTCCTTATTTCTGGCCATTTAAGCTCTCTAGCGCCCCTTGCTACAAAATTTACACAGAGACATAAATGAATGTGCCGTGCTTCTCCATCCTGCTTTCTTTCGTTAATGCAAAATGGTAACATACCAAATTTACTTTTCACTTGTTAGTGCCCGTAATATACTCTCTAGCGCCAGCATTTAAAAATTATTAGAATGAGCTCGAGGGATGGGAATTATACGGCATCCTTTATTAGTGCACGATGTTTGCTCTCTAGCGCCGTATATTTGAAAAAATATAACAGAACTTATTGAACTTAAGATGGATGCCAAGTGTAAAGCATTGCTTTGAAGAAATTCCTGTAGAAAACTGCATATATAAAATATCGCACATTTCTTTCTTGTTTCATTTCTTAGCACCACTAACAACTGAAGTATGTAAAGCTAATTAAATGTAGTGGAAGATGATTCTAATTACTGACTTTTTATAGCCACTGAATAAAAATATCCTCGAACAATATTATGAGTTGTCATAAGTAGTTCTTAATTAAAAATAATTATTAATTCTGACTTGAATGAACCCATGAGAGAATGTATAAGAGATTGGATCAAAACAGCGAGTCGGCAACGGAGGAGGGTTTAGAATTAAACAGATGCAGAACATAGTCCATATTAACATTGTAAACATTTTCTAACTACAGTTTTACTTGGATTTTGGGAGAAATTGTTATATTGAAAGATAACTTGTCATATTTATTTAATCATCTCAATCATCAGTGAAGAGGTTTCAGATATATATTCTATTTTTCCTCACCATCTTCATATTTTACATCATCCATCTTCATACATACATGTTTTGGACGATCTTCTTGGCAAAATAATGAATCTGCTGGTAAAATAATTGTTTAATGTGGGTATAGAGGGCTCAGGGTCCGAGTATATTCAATGTTGCTGTGATATGAAAACAGTATCCTAATGAAGCTGATCTGCTGAACGAAATTGAAATAGACGAATTATATTGAAAGGTGTCTGAATTAAGCAAACAAAAGGGTCAGAAATCTTAAACAAAAGATAGACGGGCATTAACGTCATTATATATAGTCATCTATAGCACTAAACGAGTTTACTAGAAACAACCGTATTCGGACAGTTAATTATAATCCAGTGAAGATCAATTTTTCAACCTAATTTTATTCTTATTTGCAGTTGGAATTGATTTTATTGAAATCATTCGAAGTTGATAATTTCTTCTTTAATCACCGATTGTGCAATTTCTTGTATGATTTTAGCAGTTTCGTGCGAAAAGTTGTCGATCGAATGCTTAAAAGATTCAGGGATTTCTTGCTTAAACACCACTGGCAATTCTGCAGATTTATTGAAACTACCCGGTACTACTATGTCTACCATGAATTTTCCGCAGGGTCAACACTAAAATACAGAAACATCGGAAATTGAATTTATGATAATCATATCCAAGTGTAACGTACTAGACTTGTTCCCTGTCACTTACATTACAGAACACCAAATTCTTATCTTTACAACGGCTTTTAATGAAAATCACAGGTTTAGAAAATAACAAGAGTAGTACCGTAAAAATCCAAAAACTTCAAAGAAAACAATAGCTCGGTCCAACCTCAATACAAGAAATTACGAAAAAGAAAATAAGGGAGAACGTATATACATGAAATTCGTCACAGTACTCCTTCCTCTAAGACTTTTCGACCCCGGAAAGAAATATAAATTTCTATTTACACATAGTCATCAAGATAACGTGGGCGGCGTCGATTGCGGGAATTTTACCGCTGTGGCAAGAGTTCAGCTGTTGGTAGAAACGGTATATCACACTCAGTCTCATCCACCGCACTGTGATCCATTAACACAGGACTCTCATCTATGGAATCATCATCCGACCATCCGACTGGGGTTGATAGGGATTCGTTATGTTCTCATCAATTTGGAACAGTTCACTCATCTCTTGAAACACGTGTGATTCGAAGTCTGTGCCCTGATCGTAGTGCAATTGTTGCTGAACACTGAAACGTGAGAAGAATTGAGTCACAGGAGTTTCAGCGGCAGTTTCAGCTCGCCGATCAGGCAGAGCATAACATTCAACCCATTTCGTGAAATAATCACACACTACAACAATGTGCTCGTTGCCTCGCTCGGTATGGGGAAGTGGACCCACGAAGTCGATTGCCACTCTCTCCATTGGTGCACCGGATAAGCTCTGACGCAGATGTCCCTTGTGGGCACCATGAGGCGTCTTACTTCTTGCGCAGTATCCACACCACCGGCACCACTGAGTAACATCTTTCTTACAAGTTGGCTATGAAATCGGGACGAAATGTTCTGATGAGTCCGTTGTATTCCCATGTGTGCAGCTGTTCTTTGGTGGTGGAAAATGCACTCTCCGCAATTCACAAGGTGCTACCAGTAGAAACTGGCACTGCCCACTAATAGCATCTGGCACCCATTTTCTGTAAAAGACTCCATCAATCACCTCCAACAAATTCCACTCGTGCCAATACGTCTTTACCTCAGGATCCAAACCAAGCACCGCATCCCGGGATGGTCTTCCTGCCAAGTATCCTTCCAGGCATCTATCTTTGCTATAGTAGCATCTGCTTTCTGCCACTGCCGCAACTGATCTGGTGACCAGGTGTCAATCCAATTTCCCTGAGTACTGGAATGTGATAGTATAGAATCTGCCGATTGAAGCACCTGAACTGCGACATTCTTGCATGTTCCTGGGGTTGCCTGTTCGATGTGATTTTCTGAATGACACTTGTACATTCAGTTCGGGCACATTGACCTCGTATTTTCAGCGATAATCCGTCCGCGTTTCCATGTCGCTGCCCCGAACGATGTTCGATATCCAAGTCATAGGAGCTCAGTATTGCTAACCACCTTGCTAACATTCCTTCGGGTTCCCGGAAGTTCATCAGCCATCTCAAGGAAGCGTGATCCGTTCGTACCAAAAAGTGTCTCCCCCAGAAATAGTGTCGAAACTGTTGTACGAAATGCACTACCGTCAATAGCTCACGTCGTGTGGTGCAAGAGTGTCGCTGCGTGTTACTCAGTGTTTTGCTCGCATAAGATATGACCTTTTCTCGACTGTCTAGTATCTGGGATAACACAGCGCCCATCCCGGAACCACTGGCATCAGTGTCGAGAATAAAAGGTTCCTCAGGAAGCGGATAAGCTAGAATCGCAGCGGATGTCAGCCGTTGTTTTAGAGTTTCAAATGCGACTGGACAAGCTCTATTCCATTGGAAGGGAACCGCTTTTCGAGTCAAGGCAGTCAGTGAACTGGCTATTTCAGCATTTCAGCAAAGTTGGACAAGAATTGTCCAATTGATCCATCTCTACTTGCCAGTATTCGCTACTCGCCAGTCCAGCGAGCAGAACAATTTGGCCCCTTGAAGTGCTTCTAAGATGTCTCCGATGTGTGGGAGCGGATAGGCATCTTTGTGTGTTGCGGCTTTCAGGCGTCTATAATCCACACAGAATCTATAAGATCCATCCTTATTAGTAATTAGCACCAAGGGAAAGGAATAAGTACTAGTGCTGGGCTCGATGACACCCTTGTCAAGCATTTTTTCCACTTCACCTCTCAGCAATTTGACGCTTTGCAAAACCCACCTTGCTAACATTCCTAACAATTAATGCGCTAAGCTGAGACATTTGACTAGCATTCAATCCCTCAGCCGATTCGACTAAAATTAGCAAGTGTGCAGGTAACTCCAT
>JAUELA010117695.1:0-16562 GCA_031471845.1 Boltenia villosa | reverse complement strand
TCATATTTGTTCAATTGATCGCAAAATAATGATTTTTTACTTTGTATTTGTTTGTACTTTACAACCATGGTCAAAGTATAGAATATGATCTATTAATGAGCTCACAGAAAATATCTTTAAAATAGTAATAATCAAAATATAAGTTACATTTTCAACGTTTATTACAATCTTACCTAGCAAACCTACTCAATTTATACTTCCTAACTTATTCAGAGATGATTCAATTTATGCATAACTGAAATGGAACAAAATTGACGTCCACATGTTTAGTTTTACGCTATAGGTTGCTGTAGTTTGTAGCTTATTGGCTAATAGTCGATTGTTATTTCAATTTGGAATATTAATATATTCAGAAGAGTGTGAGAAACAACTAGGTCTCACAAAATATAGAAATTCCAACCGCCATAGTTATATATTCTCAATTAACAAGAATTTGTAATATTAATTGCTTTACTAAAATTTTATGCTTTAGACATATTACATAGGATTATTATTATTTGAATATATAATATTCTGTAATTAGTTGGTGAAGAAATTTTGAGAAAGATGAGAATATTTATCATTTTCGTCGTTTTTAGCATTTTGTCAAAATGCGAAGCAGGTAATATATTTTATTCGATTGGATTAAGTTTGATAAATTGAATAATTTCTTTGAAAAATGAGATCTAGAATGATTATGAGATTAAATATTATTATGAATAATATTGTAACTAATACTTTATCAGTATCTAGGTCAATATTTATGTAATCAGGTCGATTCTCGATTTCGATCAAATGGATTGTTACTAATAATATGTAAAAATATTAACTCTATAATGCTTGTAAATCTTGTGATCAATGTGAACTACAATATATTAATATTTAAATATCATTTTGACATTGCTCTGTTTCGTGTTTGTAAATGAGTATAATAAGCTGAGCTCTTGATATGTCTGTGTTTAAGGAAACTGATGAGAATCATATTTGTTTTCAGATGAAAATTGTGAATATTACGAGTTCAAGTGCGCAGATGGATCGGAATGCCTCAATAGAGAATATTTCTGTGATGGAAGGAGTGAGAGCTACGTAGGTTGCAGGTGAGATGCAATGTTACATTTGAATGGTGATAAAATATAAGCAACGTGACTAGGGATCGTAAAATATAAGATAATTTTTTCAACAAATTAAATTAATTTTCTTAACAAATTTAAATAATTCTTCCACTGATGGGATTTCCAAAAATATTTATGAATATCAATTAGGTTTGGGACAAATAAGATTACATAAGATTTACAAGCTGAACATAAGAGAAGTAAATATTTGAAAGATCATAGTTAACATAGACTACATAGACTGGTTAAAATATATACCAAACAGTGCACCAATGAACGTGGTTTTTCGATTTTCAGTGATGGGAGTGATGAAATCTTCTTCAATGCGTCAATACACACAAGTGCAGACGGAGTTCCGTGTCGCAATGTAGAATTCTTGAAGAACATCTGTCTCCTTCCAGCAAGCCAAGCAGATAAAGAGAAGAGTATTTGCAGACCAGGTGTGTAATATTAATAATGTAATATTTGTGAAATCTCTCTTTATTCGGGACAATGGGCGATTGAAATATATGTATAGAAGGACAGATTGAACTAGGATTGTTTACTTTAGTAAAAATAGAGACAGATGAGGCTCGTCATATACGGGAATTTTCGATACCACCAATTGATATGAGGAAATGCCCTTATCAGGGAATGTTGTATACATTTTATATTAGTTGGATATTGTGTTAGAAAAATAAAACATTCGAAGTGCAGAAAATGTCAAAAATATTATCTCATTTTTTGTAGTGTAATAACGAAAAGTATTCATTCTTGAAAGGTTTTTCATCAGCTTTGTGATTAACACCTCATAGTTTGTAAATAATCCCGAACAGAGCAGATTAGAAAAATACCACCCATTACACCGGCTAAATTATAACTTTCTGTGGTTTCGAAACTAGTTTTTCATTATCCTACATACTTGATCTACTTATTTAAAAATGATTCAATTTATAAGCAACTGAAATGAAAAATTATCGAAAGTCCATATTTGTAGTTAGTAGCTATATATATATGTTGTCATAGTTGAAGCTGAGGTTGAATACATCTTGTATCATACGTACTTATACTCGATTGGTATTTCCATTAGAAAGAGAAATATATATTCAGTAGAGCGTAAAAAATAACTCAGGTCTCAAAAAATATATAAATCTAATTGCCACCATTATAAATTTCAAATAAATATTTGAAAATATAATAAAGCAGTAATATCGCAAGAATAGGATATAAAAAGGCTTGTCAACGAGAATAGTGTGTGATAAGTGCACTTTATTTGTCCAATACGTTGCTTGGACCTACAGTGTGATGTAGGCATTCCATCTCCTTGAAATCAACTGCTCCCCTGGACATAGACAGAGTTTGACTCACTGTTCGAGGTTAAGTTTTGAGCCACGTAAACTTTGCTGGAGCCTTGCGAACTAGAAAAAGTTCATATTGCACAATTCAGCTCTCTCTCTCTAACTTAGACTTTTTTATTATTTTTTTTATTAAAAATTTTAATTCTCTTAGGGTCTCGCATTTACATCTATGAGTTAATTTTTTCGCTTGAAGCAAAAGAACCATAATCGAGCTTCGCCGTTCCAGATATCCGTATTGCGCCAAGAGATCAAGCTCTCTTTGGTAATAATAACTCGTTGGGCATCCAAACCCCCTGTCTGAGCGATCCTAGGAGATCTTTTCGCCTTGAGCAAAAGGATCAGAGTTGAGCCTTCGCCGTTCCAGGTATCCGTATTCCGCCAAGAGATCTAGCTCTCTTTGGTAATAACTCGTAGGGCCTCCAAACCCCCGGCTTGAGCGATCCTACTTGCCCTTCAAGGTCCAACTAACCCCAAACCCTTCCGGTCGAAGTTGCTCCCATGAACAAGAGTATACCCGGATTTTGGAAAGGAAAAAGCGACCAGCTGAAAAGAAACGCCATGCCTGCGACAAAGAGACCGCGTAACCGGGAAATTGCAGCGGAAACTGAGATGGAGGAAACCCAAGTAACGTGCTTAACGTGCGTGCCCCGAAATAATCTCGGGAGGAGGATGAAAGACGAAGCTGTGTAGCGATGAGCACCCAATCGCGAATCCTTTGGCGCTTTATGTACGCAACTGCGACGACTCTATAGACCTCGCGTAAAAATTCGTCTGGACACGAAATTTGAAGTGGTGAGCAACTCCGGCGTGTCGCCATGTTGGTGAGAGTTTCCTGACGGAGATATCGCAGGTAGTCCGCGTAGATAGTAGTATACCTAGTGAAGTCGGAAGTGCTCATGAGAGATTTCACGTCGGATGTGTCGCAAGACACCACATCCGTCGACGCGTCACCGACAACCTTTATCAGGATAAAATAAAGGAACATGGAGTTATCTATTTTAACGAGTGTTATAAAAAAGTCTTTTCGTCACCATTATATATATTAAATAACAATAATATTTGAAAGCATAACAAAAAAGTAATATCGCAAGAATAGGTTTGTAGAATGAAAAATCACGCATTACATGTGACAGAAGTTTAAATAATTGTTAGAATTATTGTTGCTTTATTCATATTTCAGACCTTATACATGTTAAATACGATTTTTGTTGTTTTAATATTTAATATTCTGTAATTAGAGGGTGACAACATTTTGGGAAATATGAGAGTATTTACAATATTTGTCATGTTTCATGCATTTTAAAGTGTGAAGTGTGAAGCAGGTAATATATTTCATTCAAGTAGATCAGGTTTGATAAATTCTTCAACACTCAACATCCCAAATCACTATGAAAAAAATATTTTAAATGATATAAAATTGATATTATTTACATATTATAATATTTTATTTCGTTTTTTATCCTCAGTATTGCCATTGTATTTATGCCAATTATTGCCTTCGATCATGGATTATTATTCATATTTAAAAATATTATCTCTATAATGCTTGTAAAAGGAATTATTCCTAAGTTAGTTAATCAGAAGATGGTCCTGATGGTATTAAACTGACTTCCGTTCCTAAAGAGGTGAATACCGTATAAGTCTTGGAGTAAGGTACTAATGGTTTCTTGTACGTAGAACGATTAAGTCTCGGAACGAGAGTTAACTGAGACAGTCGGGAGAGAACGACAAGTGGTAAGTTAGGTACCCAAGAATGGCTAAGTCTCGTGACTCAAGTTTCACTGACCAAAGTACTCAGTCAAAATTCGAATTCTAAATATAACAGAAAACATACAAAAAACTCACATAATCCAAAGATAGAAATTACGCAATAAAATTGGACAAACTTCGCGTCACATTTGGTTCGGAAAACTGCATTTTTAGCCAAAAACAGGTAAAAAAAAAAACGTAAAACAGCGATGCAAAGTAGGTCAATGATTTATACAAATGCAAGGTGAATGAACTTTTCACGAGGTGAATGAACCCTCATTCTTATTGATGCTTATTTCGTCACAGTTGTAATGTACGCGTCATATTCACGACACATGATATTTATATCAGCGACACTTACAACTGTTTCTTTGATTGGGGATGTTTATTACGTTTACAAGATTCTTCGAGTGATTTCATTTATACACGCAGCAGGTGTAGGGTACATTGCTTAATCGGAGTCAGTAATGAGTGAGACAGTAATGGGACTGAATTGATCAAGAATGAAAATAATAAGAAGAATTTTTCGCAAAAAAAAATTAGCCTTGTTTTTTCTTCTGAAATACCGAGATCAATAATTGCATTATTCACTATCAACTACAATTTCCTTCCAAATTTCAATTTTAAAGTAACGATTAAGATATTTCAAAATCGATAGGATAATGATGATTTTTCACTTTATATTTGTTTGTACTTTACAACCATGGTCAAAGTATTGAATATAACCTATTAATGAGCTTACATAAAAATACGTTTGAAATAGTAATAATTAAAATATAAGGTATATTTTCAACGTGTATTACAATCTTACTTACCAAACCTACTCAATTTATACTAACTTATTTAGAGATGATTCAATTTATGCTATTTTTAGTTTTACGTTATAGGTTGCTGTTTGTAGCTTATTGGCTAATAGTCGATTGTTATTTCAATTTGGAATATTTATATATTCAGTAGAGCGTGAGAAACATCTAGGTCTCACAAAATATAGAAATTCTAACCGCCGCCGTCATATTACATACGATTATTATTTTAATATATAATATTGTGTAATTAGTGGGTGAAGAAATTTTGAGAAAGATGATAGTATTTACAATTTTTGTCGTTTTTTGTTTTTTGTCAAAGTGGTAAATGGTCAAAGCAGGTAAGATATATAATTCAATTGGATTAAGTTTGATAAATTGAATAATTTCTTTAAAACATGAAATCTAGAATGATTATAAGATAAAATACTATTATTAATAATCTGTATGCAATATCTTATCATTATATAGGTGGATTTTTATGTATTTAGATCGATCAAAGTTTATGATTGATATGTAAAAATATTAACTCTATAATGCTTGTAAATCTTGTGATCAATGTGAACTGCAATATATCAATATTTAAATATCATATTAACATTGCCCTGTTTCGTGTTTGTAAATGAGTATAATAAGCCGAGCTCTTGATATGTCTGTGTTTAAGGAAACTGATGAGAATCATATTTGTTTTCAGATGAAAATTGTAGAGATTACGAGTTCAAGTGCGCAGATGGATCGAAATGCCTCGATAGTAAATATTTCTGTGATGGAGGGAGTGGTGACTTCTACGGTTGCAGGTGAGATACAATGTTACAGATGAATATTCATAAAATATAAGCAACGCGACTAGGGATCGCAAACTGTAAGATGATTTTTTCAACAAATTAGATTAATCCTCCGACTAATGGGATTACCGAAAATATTTATGAATGGGAACTATCAATTAAGTTTAAGACGAATGAGATTTTGTTCAACAAAAATATTACATAAGAATTACAAGCCGAGCGTAAGAGAAGTAAATATTTTTAGATAACACAGATTTATAGACTGGTTAAAAGGAGATACCAAACAGTGCACCAATGAACGTGGTTTTCGATTTTTAGTGATGGGAGTGATGAAATCTTTTTCGATGCGTCTAATCACACAAGTGCAGACGGAATTCCGTGTCGGAATGTGAACTTCTTTGAGATCATCTGTCTCCTCCCAGCAAGCCAATCAAATAAAGAGAAGAGTATTTGCATACCAGGTTTGTAATATTGGAAATGTAATATTTTTGAAATCCCTCTTTATTCGGGATAATGTTGCCATTCCGAACGAACTTCATTGGACGATTGATATCAATGTATAGAAGGACAGATTGAACTAGGATCGATTGTTTACAGATTGAACTAGGATCGATACCACAAAATGAAATGAGGAAATGCCCTTATTAGGGAATGTTGTATACATTTGCAGAAAATTTCTTTGCATTAGTTGGATATTGTTTTGGAAAAATGAAACATTTGAAGCGCAGAAAATGTCAAAAATATTATCAATTTTTGTAGTGTAATAACGAAAGGTATTCATTCTTATAGAAATATTCATGATAGGTCATTCAATCAGGTTGGTGATTGATACCTCATAGTTTGCAAATTATCCTGAACAGAGCAGATTAAAAAATATTTCCTAAAATATTGTTGAATACGGACCAAAAAGCTGTCATATTCGACCTTCCCTTCCCCATCCCACCCATTACACCTGCTATATTATAACTTTCTGTGGTTTCGAAACTAGTTTTTCATTATCCTACATACTTATTTAGAAATTATTCAATTTATATGCAACTGAAATGAAAAATAGAATTGCGAACAATTACGATAGATTGTCAAGTGTGAAGATTACATTAGATATGTTTTGCTTGGAGATCCAGGATGATTTGATTTCGGACTTTTTCCGCCTTGATTAATCGCCTGGTCGTAGGGGGTTTGATCAGACGTTTTCTCCAAACAATCAACCATTTCGTATTTTTCTTAAACCTTACGTCGAAATTGTGTAACTTGGTGAGTATAGAACTATTCTTAATTCCGCACATTTTTTTCATTCAACAATATTGGAAAATGAGTTACGTAGATTGTTTATTTTATAAACAGTTGGATAAGGTTGGAGCCTAAATATTAATTTTACATTGAGCTCCACTGATCTTCGAAACTAAAACAGATGTTCAATATATATTCTAGCTTGACAGTCTAAATATATAAATCTAATTGCCACAATTATGATTTTCAAACAAAAAGAATATTTGAAAATATAATAAAACAGTAATATCGCAAAAATAAGATATAAAAAGGTTTGTCAACGAGAATAGTGTGGGATAAGTGCACTTTCTTTGTCCAATTGCCACAATTATGATTTTCAAACAAAAAGAATATTTGAAAATATAATAAAACAGTAATATCGCAAAAATAAGATATAAAAAGGTTTGTCAACGAGAATAGTGTGGGATAAGTGCACTTTCTTTGTCCAATACGGTGCTTGAAGCTATCCATTCCATCTCCTTGCATCAACTGCTACCCTGGGCATAGACAAAGCGTGAAGTTTTGAGCCACGTAAAGTCTGCTGAAATCTTGTGAAATAAGGGAAGCTCATATTGCACAATTCCGCTCGCGCTCTAATTTTGACTTTTCGTATTTTTTCGTTTCTTATTTAACGTTTTTATTTTATCGCCGTATAAGTATAAAATTTTTCGCTTTAAGAAAAGGATCTCAGCCAAGCCTTCGCGGCGTCCAGGGTATGAGTTATCCTTATTCCGCCAAGAGATCTAGCTATCTTTGGTATACCTCGTAGGGCCTCCAACCCCCCGCTTGAGCGATCCTAGTAGCCCTCCAAGGCCCAACCCCAAACCCTTCCGGTCAGAGTTGCTCCCCACGAAAAAAAAGATTTTGGAAAGGATTTTGGAAAGGATAAAGCGACGCCATGTCTGCCATCAAGAGAGCGCGATCGCTGTTGCTTGCAGCTGAACAGCGCCACACGTCCTTGGAGTATCAGGACAACAATTGGATCATGTCGTTCAAGTCCATTCATGGAAAGGATGATAGTACATGGCAGAAGATCCTGACTTCTACGAAGGGCACCGTCTCCAGCAGCAATGGAAAGATCACCTTCACCTTGCCGCGCCTTCCACTGGTGAGGATTACCATACGGGGAATTGTAGCGGAAACTGAGATGGAGCCAAGTAACGTGCTCGCACGTGAAGAATACAGATCCGAAATAAACTCGGGGAGGAGGATGAAAGACGAAGCTGAGTAGCGCTGAGCACTAAGGTGCGAAACCTTTGGCGCTTTATCTACGTCACTGTGACGCCTCTATAGACCTCGCGTAAAAATTCGTCTGGACACGAAATTTGAAGTGCTGAGCAACGCCGTCGTGTCGCCATATTGGTGAGAGTTTCCTGACGGAGATATCGCAGACAGTCCGCGTGGATAGTAATATACCTAGTGAAGTCGGAAGTGCTCATGAGAGATTTCACGTCGGATGTGTCGCAAGACACCACATCCGTCGACGCATCACCGACAACCTTTATCAGGATAAAATAAAGTAACATGGAGTTATCTATTTTAACGAGTGTTAGAAAAAAGTCTTTTCGTCACCATTATATATATTAAATAACAATAATATTTGAAAGCATAACAAAAAAGGAATATCGCAAGAATAGGTTTGTAGAATGAAATATCACGCATTACATGTGCCGGAAGTTTAATTAATTGTTAGAATTATTGTTGCTTTATTCATATTTCAAACCTTATACCTGTTAAATACGATTGTTGTTGTTTTAATATTTAATATTCTGTAATTAGAGGGTGACAACATTTTGGGAAATATGAGAGTATTTACAATATTTGTCATGTTTTATGCATTTTAAAGTGTGAAGCAGGTAATATATTTTATTCAAGTCGATCAGGTTTGATAAATTCTTCAACACTCAACATCCCAAATCACTATGAAAAAAATATATTTCAAATGATATAAAATTTATATTATTTACATTTCATAATATTTTGTTTCATTTTTTTTATCCTCAGTATTGCTATTGTATTCAGGTCAATTATTACCTTCGATGAAGGATTATTATTGATATTTAAAAATATTACCTCTATAATGCTTGTAAAAGGACATATTCCTAAGTTAGTTAATCAGAAGATAGTCCTGATAGTATTAAACTGACTTCCGTTGAAACTCCTTTCTTTAAAAGGTAAAGACCGTATAAGTCTTGGAGTAATGTCCTAATAGGTCCGGTCCGTGTACGTAGAACAATTAAAATTTGAGAAAGATCATAATATTTACCATTTTCGTCTTTTTTTGCATTTTGTCGAAATGTGAAGCAGGTAATATATTTTATTAAATTAAATGAAGTTTAATAAATTGAAAAATTCCTTAACACATGAAATCTAAAATGATTATGAGATAAAATATTATTATTAATAATATATGACTGTAAGAAATATTTTGTTAGTATTGCTAGTGTATTTATTCCGACTCTGCTGTCCTTTTGATATGTTTGTGGATAAAAAAAACTGATGCGAATCGTATTTATTGACAGATGGGAACTGTGCAGATTATGAGTTCAAGTGCGCAGATGGATCGAAATGCATCAATGGAAACTATTTCTGTGATGGAGGGACACCTGATTGCAGGTGAGATGCAATGTCACGGTTGTATAATCATAAAATAAGCAACGCAACTAGGAATCGCAAACTGCAAGATATTTTTTTAACAAATCAGATAAATTCTTTGACTAACGTGAATATCGAAGATATATATGAATAAGAAGTATGAATTAGGTTTGAGAGAATCAGATTTTGTTCAACAAAAATATTACATAAGATTCACAAGCTGAACATAAGAGAAGTAAATGTTTCAGAAATTATAGTTAACACAGACTTCATAGTCTGGCTGAAAGATATACCAAACAGTGCACCAATGGACGAGGTTTTTCGATTTTTAGTGATGGGAGTGATGAAATATTCTTCAATGCGTCTAATCACACAAGTGCAGATGGAGTTCCATGTCGGCATATGGAACACTTGAAGAACATCTGTCTCCTCCCAGCAAGCCAAGCGAATAAAGAGAAGGATATTTGCAGTCCAGGTGTGTAATATTAAATATAAGATATTTGTGAAATCTCTTTTTTTTCAGGATAATGTTGCCATTCCGAACTTTATTTGGTGACTCATACCTATAGTATGAAAGGTTGAACCAGGATTGTTGTTTACTTTAGTAAAATTATAAGCAGATAGGGATCGTTATATACGGGAATTTTCGATACCAGCAAATAACATAAGGGAAAGCGCTTAATTTTTAGTGCAATAACAAGATGTATTCATCCTTGATAAGTCTTTCCTTCAGTGATTAACACCTCGTAGTTTGTAAATAATCCCGAACAGAGCCGAGTAAAAAAATCATGAATTCCTGAAATATTGTTGAATACAAACCAAAAAGGTGTAATATTTGATTTTTCTCTCCCATTTTCACCTGCTAACATATAACATTTTGTGATTTCATAACTTGTTTTTCATTATTCTACAAACTTTCTGACTTATTTAAAAATGATTCAATTTATAACCAACTGAAATGAAAAATTTAGAGAGTCAATATTTGTAGTTAGTAGCTATAGGTAGCCATAGTTGAAGCTGAGGTTGAATACATCTTGTATCATACGTAATTATACTCGATTGGTATTTCCATTAGAAAGAGAAAGATATATTGAGTAGAGCGTAAGAAATAACTCAAAGTCTCACAAAATATATAGATCTAATTGCCACCATTATAAATTTCAAATAACAAGAATATTTGAAAATATATTAAATCAGTAAATTCGCAGGAATAGGGTATATAAGGTGTATTGTCAACGAGAATAATGTGGGATAAGTGCATTTTTTGTCAAATACGGTGCTTGGACCTACAATGTGATATAGGAATTCAATTTCCTTACATTAACTGCTCCACTGGGCATAGACAAAGCCTGGCCCACTGCTCGAGGTTAAGTTTTGAGCCACGCGAAGTCTGCTGAAGCCTTGTGAAGTAAGAGAAGTTCATACTGCACAGTGCACAATTCTCGCTCTAATTTAGACTTTTTTGCCTTATCAAAAGAACCACAGTCGAGCCTTCTAGATCTAGATCTCTTCGGTAATAACTCGTGGGGCCTCCAAACCCCTGGCCTGAGCGATCCTAGTAGCACTCCAAGGCCCAACTAACCCCAAACCTTTCCGGTCGAAATTGCTCCCCACGAAAAAGAGTATACCCGGATTTTGGAAAGGATAAAGCGACCAGCCGACCTTAGCAGTTGAAAGCTTTAACATCGTTAACACAAAAAAAAAAAAAAAAAAAAAAACGCAATGCCCGCCACCAAGGGACCGCGTACGCTGTTGCTTACTACTGAACAGCGCCACACAACCTTGGAGATGCTGCAGCGTTTCGAGTACGGTCAACTCGCGGAGTTCATGACCGAAATCGACGGTATATTTGAGTAACAGGCCAACAAGTGGATCATGTCGTTCAAGCTCACTGGAAGAAAAAGAGGATAGTGTACGGCAGAAGATCCTGACTTCTACGAAGGGCACCGTCTCCAGCAGCAATGGAAAGATCACCTTCGCCTTGTCGCCTGTCCCACTGGTGACGATTACCATCCATCCTCTTAAATACGATTGTTGTTGTTTAAATATTTAATATTCTGCAATTAGAGGGTGACAACATTTTGAGAAAGATGAGAGTATTTACAATATTTGTCATATTTTTGCATTTCACTAAAGTGTGAAGTGTGAAGCACGTAATATAATTTATTCAATTAGATTAGGTTTGATAAATTCTTCCACACTCGACATCTCAAATGACTATGAAAAAAATATATTATAAATGATAAATTTTTTTATAATATTTACATATTATAATATTTTATTTCATTTTTTTATGCCCAGTATTGCTATTGTATTCATGCCAATTATTGCCTTCGATCAAAGGTTATTATTGATATTGAAAATATTACCTCTATAATGCTTGTAAAAGGAATTATTCCTAAGTTAGTTAATCAGAAGATAGTCCTGATAATATTAAACTGACTTCAGTTGAAACTCCGTTCATAAAAAGGTAAAAACGGTATAAACCGTAAGTCTTTCAAGGTCCTAAAAGGTCCATGTTCGTAGAACGATTAAGTCTCGGAACGAGAGTTAACTGAGACAGTCGGGAGAGAACGACAGGTGGTGAGTTAGATACACAAGAATGGCTCAGTCTCGGGACTCAATTTTCACTGATCATCGAACAAAGGAAGTGGGAAGCGACTGAGTCCCGAATGTACTAGATAAAGTTCTTAAAGTCCAAAAAGTGGAATGGCAATAGGTTAGAAACGAATAAATCCCAAAGATACGATCTAAAGGCCAGAAAACAGCAAAGTCTAAAAAATCTAAGGTACATGAAAAATGACCGAGGCCGTATTAAGTGCAAAGGCTATCTTGAATACAGCTTATATTGTTCAAGTATAAGTAGTAGTCAAAATTCGAATTCCAAATATAAGATAAAACATACCTGAAACTCACATAATCATAAGATAGAAATTTCGCAGTAAAATTGGACGAGATGAATGGACACTTATTTTTTGTGATGTTTATTCCATCACAGTTGTAATGTACATATTCATGAAACATGGTATTTATATCAGCGACCCTCACAACTGTTTCTTTGGTTGGGGATGTTTATCATGTTTACAGTAGGCAACTGCAGTAGTCGTAGGCCACTTCAGTAGCCCATAATATATTCAGTTGAAAATGGTTCCTGCATTTCCACCATTCGATTCGGCAGCTGATACAACACGAACAACAGTTTAAAATGGTATAAAAAATTACAATGATCAGGAATGGCTTTTGGTTTATCTCAGCTTAATCGTGATTTATTACGCATTTACTCTGTATTCTCGTGAAATGTTTACCTTCTGACAATCGCTGAGGTTAATGAGAACTGGCTCTCGCACCCCTTGGGGGTGCATGTACCCCAGGTTAAGAACCACTGCGCTATTGCATTATGATGGTCAATGGGAACGTCCCTTGGAGCCTGAAAAGCCCTTTCGTAAGAACGAATTTCGCACTAGTTATCGACATGTGTAGCACTGATTTCTTGACCAATATTGGGTCAGATGGTCTAAAGAGTATTTACCAATGTTACAACGTAGACAAAAGTTGGCTTTGCCACAACGAAATTTGCAAATTGATGATCTGGGTTTGATGCCAGAAGATGTACCTCGTGACCAATTGGTCAAAGATCGTTAAGCTGGGACATACCCTCATTCGGAGGGTCATGTACGACGTGTAAAAGCTCCACAGACTAGTTCTCATTGGAAACTTTCTGACGTATTTTGAATTTTGGATTGTATGCTTTTTTTTGCATTTTGATGTGTTTTATTGAATGTCCTACGACCGTTCCGTTATAGTATAAATAATCTCATTTATCATGTCAATTTATAATTATTTAGGGACTGTATGCCACGTCTACGAAACCCCGCCCTTCCCATTTTAAGCATGATTTATCACCTTCGGTTTTGGGATCGTTAATGGGCGGTCTCACAAAGTGTCACGCATTTATGACGTATTAAGTGAATTCTTGCTATGACCAATCAATGCTGCCTGGGATACAGATAATTGTTATTAGCGCTGATTACTCGAGTACTACACTGTTGTTACTGTTGTTAAGAGAGAGGTTGTTGTATGTGTACTGCCTGGGGTAACACATTCGTTTTACCATACTTCTATACGCTAAACTTGTTCAGCTTCATTGCTGCTGCATATTTCACCCGTGAAGACGGATGAGGCGCCTGTGCCTATCATTGACTTTTTGTAATAAATATTGTGTTTTGAACGAAGTTGTGTGCGTAATACAAGTTCCCTTCTGGGTAGACACATATAGAGGCTCTGGTTGTTGCCTCGCAGTGATCACAGTCACTACAGCAGTAGTGGGACTGAATTGATCATGAAAAAAAGAAATTTTCTCAAATAAAAACGTATTTAACGATGCTTTTTTTTCTGAAACAGCGAGATCAATAATTGTATTATTCACTACCAACTACAGTTGCCTTTCAAATTCCATTTTTTTAAGTCACGATTTAGATTTTTCAACCTCATATCTGTTCAATTGATAGCAAGATTTTTACTTTGTATTTGTTCGTACTTTAAAACCATGTTCAAAGCTTACAGAAATATCTTTAAAATAGTAATAATCAAAATACAAGTTATATTTTCAACGTTTATTACAATCTTACCTACCAAACCTACTCAATTTATACTTCCTAACTTATTTAGAGATGATTCAATTTATGTCTAACTCAAAGGAAAAAAATTACGTCCACATTTTTAGTTTTTCGCTTTTGGTTTCTCTAGTTGAATTCGCCTTGTAGCTTAATTATTGGCATTCAGTTGATTGTTATATCAATTGCGAATGTTAATATATTCAGTAGAGCGTGAGAAACAACTAGGTATCACAAAATGTAGTAATTCTAACCGCCTCCGTTATATATTCTCAAATAACAAGAATTTGTAACAAAAAAATATAATAAAAAATAATATCGCAAAAATAGAATATTAATTGTTTTACTCGAATTTTATACTTTGTTATTTTTGAGGTGTTAAAGCCATCGACATCTAAGGTCATTTAGGCTATGTATTGTGTGAAAGTTATGTCAGGGCAGTGTGAATTTGTATCTTGCTCAAGGGTACGGCGCTAAACTAAAAGAAATTAATCACTTGTTAGCGCCGTGCATGACTCGCAAGAAGATTTCCCAAAAGAGAGAATTTGCTACTTTAAGACATATTACATACGGTTATTATTATCCTAATATATAATATTCTGTAATTAGTGAGTGAAGAAAGATGAGAATATTTACTATTTTCGTTGTTTTTTCATTTTGTAAAAATGTGAAGCAGGTAATATATTCTATCAAATTAAATGAAAATTTCCTTAACACATGAAATCTAAAATGATTATAAGATAAAATATTATTATGAATATTAGAAGACTGTAAGAAATACTTTATAACTATTTGCTATTGAATTTATACCGATTCTGCTGTCCTCTTGATATGTTTGTGGATAAAAAAAACTGATGAGAATCGTATTGATTGACAGAGGACTGTGCAGATGATCAGTTCAAGTGCGCAGATGGATCGAGATGCATCGCTGGAAACTATATCTGTGATGGATATATTGATTGCAGGTGAGATGCAATGTCACGATTGAATGATCATAAAATAAGCAACGCGACTAGGAATTGCAAACTATGATATACATATTTCCTTTTTTGACAAATCAAATGAATTCTTGGACTAACGTGAACACCGTAAATATATATGAATGAGAAATATCAATTACATTCAAGACGAGTAGGATTTTGTTCAACAACAATATTACATAAGATTTACAAGCTGAACATAAGAAAAGTAAATTTTGGAAGATTATAGATAACGGAAATTGGTGTAGATATATCAAACAGTGCACCAATGAAAGTGGTTTTTGGATTTTCAGTGATGGGAGTGATGAAATCTTCTTCAATGCGTCTATACACACAAGTGCAGACGGAATTCCGTGTCAGAATATGAAACACTTGAAGAACATCTGTCTCCTCCCAGCAAGCCAAGCCGATAAAGAGAAGAGTATTTGCAGACCAGGTTTGTAATATTAAAAATGTAATATTTGTGAAATCCTTCTTTATTCGGGATAATGTTGTCATTCCGAACTTCATTAGGCGATTGATATCTATGTATAGTATGACAGATTCAATCAGGATTGTTTACTTCATTAAAAATAGAGGCAGAAGAGGCTCGTCATATACGGGAATTTTCGATATCAGCAAATGATATGAGGAAATGCCCTTATTCGGGGATGTTGTATACATTTTGCAGAAAATATCTTTGTATTAGTCGGATATTGTTTTAAAGAAAATGTCAAAAATATTATCAAGTTTTTTAGTGTAATAACGAAAGGTATTCATTCTTCATAGGATAGATTGGTCATTCCATATATTACTGAATAACACATCATAGTTTGTAAATAATTCCGAACAGAGCAGAGTACAAAATCATAAATTCCTAAAATATTGTTAAATACGGATCAAAAAGGTGTCAAATTTCACGTTTACCTCCCCATCTCAACCATTTCACCGGCTATTTTATAACTTTCGGTGGTTTCGTAACTAGTTTTTCATTATCCTAAATACTTGATATATCTTACCTTGAAATGCTGTAATTTATATGCAACTGAAATGAAAAATATATAAATCCAATCGCTACTATTATAAATTTCAAATAACACGAATATTTGAAAATAGAATAAAACAGTAATATCGAAAAAATAAGATATAAAAAACGTTTTGTCAACGAGATTAGTGTAGGATAAGGACAGTTTACTCGACCCATCGGTGATTGGAGTTACAGTTTGATAGAGGCATTCCATCTCCTTGCATCAACTGATCCCCTATACCAGGGATCACCAAACCTTTTTCACAGCGGGCCGGATAACTGAGATAATGGAGAGCGCGGGCCGCATAGCCATTCTGTTCTATACTTGCAAGCA
>JAUELA010117584.1:0-16628 GCA_031471845.1 Boltenia villosa | reverse complement strand
GTTGAATCTAGATTTTATGGTAATTTTTTGCGAACTTAACCGGGATGCGAACTTAAACGGGTGCTAACTTAACCGGGATATTACTGTATTACATAAACCTTAGATTGGAACTGATGAAGTCCGATGATCAATTTACTAATGAGTTGTGTTGAACTAATCAGTCTTGATTTTAACTTTTTATCAACAGAATTTCTCACATTTTCCCCTATGGTAGATGTGATAATATATCACAGGAATAAGGGATATCAGCCATACCCCTATCTGCAACACATCCAATAAATTACTCCAAAGTTACACTCATACTCAAAGTACATATATACAATAAAATAGGTGGACACTAATGACCCCTATGGTCCTTTGCTAATTTTGTATTTTTCTTTATATCTTGATATCAATTTACTCATTTTTCTCTTAGTTTTGTTTGTTTGCAATTTACCATGTGGGAGAAATAAAAATATCTATTTATCTGATATACCGGTACTAGTGAAATAGACCAAAATATAGATATCTACCAGATAATTCATTAGAGCTTCATGGGGTCACAAATTATATACATTGCATCTTGTAAATATGGATTAGTTTCTACTTTTAAATATTTTGCATTTCACCAATATTATTTTGTTCATTTTTCAGAGAAATGCCCCAATTCTTCTCATGACCGGTCCGTCTGGATGTGGCAAGACGGCAACATTATCAGTTGTGGCAAAAGCACACTCTCTATCTATACAGGAATGGTCAAATCCTTTGTCGATTTCCTTCGAGGTCAGCAAGGAAGCAGGTAGAAAGTGTTTCTAGTATATTTGAGATATAATTGACATTATACATGATTGTCTGTTGACCAAATTCCCATCGTCACCGGTCATTGCCAAGAGGATGTACTCGATCAGCGCTTCTCAACCGGTTGGCTGGAAGCAAGCCAAAATGTTACAGTACAAAAAGCGAATATTTTTATCAATTGAATGTTTTGTTAATATTTTATTTCTTTCTCACAAATATATTTTAATTTTTTTCGTCGTCATTTTGCCACAATATCTTATAGTGGGCCTCCAAAAAAAATTTCAGTAAAAGTGGGCTGCTAGTTGTAAAAGGTTGAGGAGTACTGTACTAGATCATAGCCTCTCTTGATCATCATGCCCACAAGCTGGCATGGCCATTGGCCAGTGTTAAATATTAACAAATATATTTTAATTTTATCAAGGTATCTGGCATGCTAGTATCACATCGCAGTTTGAGACTTTTCTGTTCCGGAGTGGACGGTATCCCTCCTTGCTCTTCGCCAATCAGAGTTGCCAAAGTACAGATTCAAATTCCGAGAGCCAGAAAATACTCCTGGTCGAGGATCTCCCACATCATATAATCCGGGAACCAACTGGATTAAGAGATGTCTTGAGGTAAGTGCTCCTGGTCTAATTTATCTTCTTCTACATCAGCTCATTCGTTGAAATTCAATTTTCAACTTCTGAAATCTTCCTCCACATAGTTTTAGTTTTAAGCAATATTGGAACTCACTAAAGAGAATAAAATAACCTACTTCTTGCTGCATTATAAAATCTGACAAAACATCTTATTTCTGTACAGGCAGTATAGATTGCACCAAAAATATCCACTTGTTATCATACTGAGTGATGGAAGTGTTCCAGATTCTGTAAAAAGGAACCTGCTTCCTCCAGATGTTCTTCTTCAATTGAAGATACAAACGATAAGGTGATTTAGAAAAATAAAACCACTGATTCTATCTCATTTTAAGGAATATCTTAATCTTAACGGCTCTGAACTCAATATTGCAACCATCAGTATGCAGAACAAAATACAGTCGGCAACCAGCGGACATTGGGACTGCTGAATTTTTTAAAAAAAGTTTACCGTTCCTTGCTTTTGACGTATATATATACACGACACTGATTCTCTTTCAATCTCCCCCTTTCACACTTGGTGGTATTACGAAGATCAACAGGTGGTCTGCCCCTTCACGAAAATGTGAGAATTCGCACAGCTATATTAAAACAAACCTGAAACACGCGAGTTTAGATTGCCGCGTGCGTGCATTAAACCCTTTTAGGGCAAAGAAATAAGAAGGAATGCCTGTTTGATGTCGTAAGTGTGGACATACAGCTGATTCTGGGTATAATGCCTTCAAAACATAAACGACGCCTCCCGAAAACAGTGACGCAAGGGAATTTTAAACTGTGTTCCAAAATTTTGCCGGGAAACTGAAGGAACCGGAATATCGCTCGCCGGATTAATGGTAGTCGACTGTAAATGAATGTCCGAGTAAATTAGTATAAAAGATATTTAATAGTAATTTATTATCATATAACTAAAAATGTATAAATTGTAAATTTCTACCCATCTAAATAATCCTGATGTCAATAATAGATAAATGTGTATTACTACATGGTAATCTACATTTTTTTACTTGAACTAACTAAACTGAACTTGGCCAAATAGCAGAAATAATACATCTGGTGCGATATCAAGCCAATGTATGCCTTGTCACTCCAGGTTCAATCCGATCGTAACTACGGCAATGAACAGGGCGTTGACAAGGATATCCACGCATGAGAAACGCCGAGTTTCAAAAGAGATCCTCACCTCTGTGATATCATCGGCATCAGGAGATATCAGAGCGGCGATAAACTCTCTTCAATTCCATTTACAAAAAGGTGAAGATTAAACATTCAAGCATTGTACTCCTTGCGAGCATTCAGTAATATTCAGATGAGATAGTAGACGCTGATTTTTTGATGGTTCTTGTTATAAATATCAAGTTTTGCAACACTGAAAAAATAGCTGAAAAATTTTGAAAAATATAATATTATGAGTAATATTGTAGAAGGTTTTTCAACGAAAAATTTTCAGGAACCGCAATAACGCTAACCTCCACCGAGCCACCATCGAAAAGCAAAACTATTCGAAGGCGGAAATCGGTCGATCTCCAAGATGGAATGCCAGCTATTGGCGGAAAGGATATATCCCTTGTTCTTTTCAGAGCTCTCGGCAAAATTCTGTACTGCAAACGTGAGTATAGTTGGTTTGTGTGAGAATTAGATGTGTAATTAGTTGATGATGTAATTTTTCTTTAGGTAGAGAAGCAGAACCAAGAGTTCCACCTCTACCAGTGCATTTGCGAAGGGACCCATTAATTCTGGAGCCTGAGGTTTGATTCAATGATTGAAACTCTTCATCTTACTTAAATATCCATGGTTAGAATAGGATGTGTAAGCTAAATCAGTGCTTCCCAACCTTTTTCAGTTCGCGACCCACTTTTATTGACATTTTTTTGTGCGACCCACAATGAGATATTAATATGAGAAAAGAAACAATGTATCCACATGCAATTTACTATTAATGCGAAACTTGAGCTTGCATATTGGATATTTGTAACATTGTTGCATAATTGTTACGTAATGATAATGCAACAATTTCACGATCTAATCGAAAACTGTAACATTTAGAAATGCTTAGTGACCCACCTGAAATAGCTTCGCGACCCGCGACCCACTGGTTGGGAAGCACTGTGCTAAATGATCCCGAATTCAGTTCTAACAACTTAATAGAAATAACATGCTGTCAAAAATAGCTTTCCAAAGTTTCGTAATAAAACCTAACTAAAAACTGATTAAAAAAAAATCAATGATATGGGTAATTGGTCCTAATATGAAACATTTTTTACAGGCCTATAGATGATAATCACTGTTAAGTCTTTTTTTTTCACTGAGCAGTAAATACTAGAAATACTTTTATTGTTTTTTCTTCTAGAATATTCTAGAACATTGCTGTCTTTCTGGATCATCCTACAGCCTCTTTCTTCACCACAATTGCGTTCCATTCTTCAGTAAAATTGACGACTTGTCGTCAGCACTCGATTATTTCTGCATAGCCGATATTGCCAGCACGAGGAAGAGTGGAGTTGATCTTTCCAATGATTCTTCTAATATGCTCGATTTCTATGAAGGTGAGACAACTCAAATGTACATTTCATAATCTGAATTCAGGCAAAACAAGGGTATCCATCTATATTTTTGGTTGTCATCTGTTTAGCAATTAAAGTTCGGAGTATCAGAATTTTAATCCATCCAAGTTTTCAGTCAATTTTTTATAATTTTAATTAATAGTGTGCATACATTTGAGTATGCCAATATTTCATGCCAAATGTTGTAGTTTCATTATTTTGCAGTATAAATTAGACTAAATAAGCTTCCAGCAAGAACTTTACATCTGTGTTACATTTGACCCACCTAAAATGCATTTAATGCCAAGACCTCTAAGTTAACAGTTGTGGAAGATATAAGCTTTCTGTATGATATGAAAGTTGTGAACTAAATCCCATTTACCCAGATACTGCACAAAAAAAAGGTGGTATCTCCCCACTCCCATGCAAATTTACAGGATTAGTTCTTTATAAATCACATTTTTGAAAACATTGATGAACGCACAAATATAAACTTATCCAGGCAGCATAGCAGCTCGATCTGTGGCGTTTTGTAATTCTGACCGTGCTACTCTGAAACAATGCGAAGAAGTAACAAGTAAATGGAGACCTTTGCACAAGCCAAGCTGGTATCAGGTAATTTATATACAAGTAATATGAAAGATTTCGTGGCTTCACCAATCAAATTTCAATATATTATGCTTTGAGAATTGTAAAGGTATCTTCTATCAAAATCTTCAAATGTCCAGAGTAGGCTGTTAATTTCCGTCATTTTATATTTTAATAATGGATATTTTAGGGGTGATATTTATTTGGATACTACTTCGGATCAGGCCAAATTATAATTTTTTTATTTTATTGTTCTAAATTGACAAAACAAAACAATTTTTTTAAACGCAATACTAATACTCAAATGACGAGTCTGTCATACCAAAATATTCAGCGTTGATTCGGGACATGCAGCAGCAGTATATTACTGTCACAATTAATCATCACTGATACACTTTAGCGTTTCAAATGTAGCACCGCCCACCGGTTAAATTGGTTGAAATTTTATGAGCGACAGCTAAGATTACCCGTTGACCATTTAACCGCCCGAATCCAGATTTGGAATGATTGAAACGGTCAAAATTTAACAATTATAACATAAAATTTAGTTTTGACTTTTTACTCCTATCTTGATCTGATAATCATGTTCTAGAACTCACTACGAATACCCTCTCCTGAGTCTCGACTGCTCGTGTCGATTTCAAAGTTGAGAACACAAATCTAAACTTATAAAAATGCCCTAAAGATTTCCATGTTCTTTTATTTGCTCATTATTTTCAGGTCAGAAAGAAACTCCAAGAAAATGAGTCGTCTAGTCATCGTTTATTTTGGAATTTGAACATGCCCAGCAGAGAATTGTTACTTAACTTACTTCCTTACACCCATAAAATCACTTCGCTAACGAATAATAACGTTTCGAAAGCCTCGCAGGGTACAGGGCTTTCTCTAGATCGAAACCAAAAAGAGTTCCTATCAACAGTTATCCATTTACCAAAGTGGAAATCATTTTCAAGGTACCTGTCATGATATGGAAAATTTTGTCAGATTTTTAAAGAATGCTTTTTAACTGTTTTATTTTGTTGGCAGTGCCAACTTAGAGCGGATAGTCGAATCTGAGCTCGGGGAGGATGTTATGGACAACCTGGACCTGCAAGGAGGAGCTATGGGGGTCAGAGGAGAGGGGGAGAATATCGAAGCGGCACAGAATGACCCAGATGAAGATTTTAATATTGAAGAATACCCAGAATGATGACGTCTTTCTAACATTATTCTTGAATTTCTCTTGCTTGTGCAATTCTTCTCATAGCTACACACAAGTTATTTTATAAAAATATCTTTCTGTTAATTTATTCCCTATTTATGCCGCTGGACCAAGTTATTAAACTTTTTTTCTACAATTGTGTCCTTGTGTCGATGTCTGGTGTAGTTTTTCTAGTTTTAGTTCCAGGGTTATATCAGGTAATATTCTACTCGCAGCTTTGGCCAGCAAGAGCTGAGAAACTGATTGTATAATGTTGATGTTTGGGGATGGAGCCTTCAACTACTTATTTGGGAGTCGCAGAAACCATTACTATTTTCTTATTCAATAGTGACAGCAAACCTCTATCCCAGGGGTGGGCAAACTCCGGCCTGCGAGGTATTTTTGTGTGGCCCGCAAACTTCCTCGCTGGGCGATGTTAATTGTGGGGTCCAGGCATTTTAGAACAGAAAAACGCATTTAATGAGATTTGTACGACTTATATTTGAGGCGTCTTTTGTTGTGGAACAAATAATACATTTGCATGAATAATAGAGTTTTTGTGTGGAAATAACATTTAGTAAATTTAGTTTTTGTTGAATGCGGCCCGCGAGAGATTCACAGATGCTCCATGTGGCCCGCGGAGAAAAAAGTTTGCAACCCCTGCTCTATCCTTTACCGCTATCCATCTTTAAACATCAGTATGAGGACATGTTGCTTGGGTAACAGTTTTCTCACATTATTTGAGATGTGATGTTTGAACCTCGATTCAATCATTTTTTTTAATTAAAAAAAAAATTATTCTTTGATTCTAGTATACTCAATGAACAATGCATTGTGTTCTAATCTCCCGTGGCCTGACTGAGCTACTCAGTGTTGCCAAATCAATGTTGTTCATCAATCATGATGGGTTGGGATCGAAACATATTTCTCTCTGAACATTTTCTTCCAATATGTTAAGCTAAACGCATTTGCCATGCATAATGCAAACGCATGCATATGCAAATATTGAATCTTACAACACGATGATGCAGAGAAACACATTTTTGATTTGCTTTATTAACATTAGTCAATCGACATGTACAATGCAGTGCAGAATTATCAGACAAAAAATATAATGCAGTTCAGTTCAATACAAAGTGCAGTAAATACTTCGATAAGCAAGCTTTTTTGTAAACAGGCAGACATCAGATGACAGTTTTTTTTTTAACACAAAGTGATTAATTTAAACATTTTACCAAAATATACGCATTACAACTGAAAAAGAAAAATGGCTTGAAAATTGAAAAATTTCTCATCATAGAAAATAATCAGACCAAAAATACTAAAATTGTTTTTACTCATGAATTTTTGAAGACAGCAAATAAAATTAAGTTTTTAAGCTAAATCGAGCTGACTTGTCTTGATGGGTGACACTGGGGTAGACCTTCTCTCCTGGGTGCGGGTGAAATTGTCACTGGGACGCTGAGCAACGAATGTCTCAGCAGGCACGATCAGCTTGCGTCGGATGTCAACACAGCGGCGATCGAGGTCCAATGAATTGCGCTTGCATGCGAGGTCCTCTTCGATTCGGTACAAATTTTTGTACAATGCATCTCTAGCATGGCTGATAGAATAAAAATTTGATCAATAATACAGAAGAAGTATTAAATAGGATATTTAGATTAAACGTCTATATTGCAATTCTCAGATGAATCTTTCCTTCGGTAAATTATAGAGAGTTTCATCATATCATATAGGCTAATGTGTATAGAATAATTTTAACCCTATCCTTGAAAGTTGAAACATGGGTTAGAGCAGTGGTGATCAAACTTTTGCCCCCAAACAAAACTGAGAATCTCAACCCTCTCCCTTGAC
Organism: Boltenia villosa; assembly: GCA_031471845.1. Lineage (NCBI taxonomy): Eukaryota > Metazoa > Chordata > Ascidiacea > Stolidobranchia > Pyuridae > Boltenia > Boltenia villosa. The sequence goes on along the minus strand of JAUELA010117584.1, from coordinate 9,054 downwards.
CGCTACATGCAGGTAGGAATTGTTTGCATATTTCCAAGCTGCAAGCAGTTGTATGCCTTTTTTAGTCAGTTTATTTCCTAAGTTGTAGATTTTAAATCAATCACTAGTGAAAAATTGTTTTTCGTAAAAGTTAATTTCGCATTCCATTACTATTGCTATGTCCAACTCCTTAATTAATGTTACAAAGGCCAAATAAAGTAGCAGCACTTACTGAGCTTGAGCCAGTTTCTCTTTCAGTGCTGCAATACTTCCTTCGATTTGTCGCACTTCCTCGGTCAAGCCATACTGGGGCTGAAAAATATTAAAAGAGGATAATTGATATTAAAATAATTATCAAGTTTCAAGTAATTAGATAAGTATTCACATAACAGACAAATGTATCATGGAACATATAGCATTTTCGAAAGATATTTGTAGATTGTAAATTTTAATTTTTTTAAATTTACTCGTACATTAATGAGAATGGAAATGATAGGTACTGAAGAGGAACTGAATAATGTTTCATGAATAATTTAAGGAGTAGCTTACCTTATCTCTGCATAATTCAACATTAGGTCTGTATGTTCTGGTCTCGAGTCTTGTGTGGGCAACTTTCAATGGAGCGGCCTTCGCACGAATTGCCTCTTCCAAGTTGCGAATATCATTCTCCACTTCTTCGATCTCCTCTTTCGTCTGAAATAATAAACGATCATCAATTAGGTATGGAGAACAAAGTAGATATCCATGTAGGTTATCATGAACAATTTTGAAAAAAAAATTATTGGTTTTTTGATGTATCATATTTACCCTCGGATTCACCGGAAATCCGTAGCGGGCTTATACATGGACGCATGATGCGACCATGCCGGCTTGCGAGCAAGTTACAATAGTAACAAAGTATACTAAAATTACATGGTAGTGGCCGTTTCTAGAGAAGCTTGCGCATGGACCTCCTACTCATCACATCATATTATGGATCATTGCTTCTCGGTTAGGGAATAGAGAATAATATTTTCCCATTTGGCGACTTTTTTCAGCTTATTTTGGCTACCATTATTTCACGCTAAAGTGGTTGTAACTAGTGAGCAAGTGCAGAGTAAGAAAAGACCATTCCTCTGAAAAATTACCCAGTAATATAGGACAAATGTATATCAACATAAATTATGGATTTTGGTGGTTGTGTGAGAGATTCAATGTTCTAGGAAGTCACCCAACTGAAGAAAAAGAACAAAACAAGTAGCGAGAATATCATGAATAGAAATTCAGTATGCTTTGTTTGATGAAACCAGTATGATTGTGTAAAATTACACTTCAGAAAGAATCTAAGCTCAAAGAATATATATTATCATGAAATTAAGATGAATTAACAAGGCTTATATAAACTTATACTAAACATAAATTAGCAGTTTATACTTGAAGAAAGAAACCTGGGAACAAATTTAGCTGCAGTGAAATACATAGGGATATAAATGATAAGGGTGAGAAGTCATCCAAGTGTACATGGCGTTGCAGTACGAGAGATTTAATCTGGTCTCTCAATATTCTTACATTTTTCTGTTGCCATTCTAATTCGCCTTCAGCTCGTTCAGTCTCGTGGATTCGTTTACGGTACGCAAACTCAGTCGCATTTCTTTGAGCTTCCAACTCATTGCGTGTCTCAGCTAGTGTGGCGGCAGTGGCTTCACGCAGTGTGACGCTGGCCCTCATTTCGGCTTCTGCTCGATCTTTGTTGTATTGAGAGAACTGGTGCCATGACTCTGGTGTCGTACTTCTGTAATGGCAGATAATGAAGTTTTTTTTTTAATATTACATGCAGAGTTATTATTAAACTCATATATTCCATCACCAAATGATCAAAACTGATTCAACTTACTCTTTAGGGACTCTGGTCGGGTTTGGTTTGTATGAAATTCCAGCGGAACTGTTGTTCAAGCTGTAGCAAGTTAGATCAATGCTTTGAGCTTCAGTTTTATCCTTCAAATCACTCTGTAACTGTTGCCGAGCTTCTTGTAGAAGACTAAAGTCAATTAAAAAAATAGTATTATTAGACATCATTGCGATTTGGTGCTGGACATATTTAAATACCCAGTGGTGCAATTAGAAGTGAAATACTGTAATACCATCTTGAATTATCAACAAAAAACAGAAATTACATGAACAATATTCTAGGAAATTCTATGTTGTGTCAATCTGCTTCCATTATTCAATATTGACCACAAGTCCTCCAGATTTTATTTCACACATTCATATTATTATCATATAATTGATGGTAGAGTTACGACCATTCGGCCTTCGAGCCAGCAACTTCCCAGCGAATGATTTCTCGTTGAAGGATATCGCGCAGAATTTTGCCATTATCCTAGATCGAGAAACACTCACCATAGTTGCTCAAAAGATTCAGCGATTCTCTTTTGCAACTGCCCTTTGATTCCCTCGATGACTTCAATTTCCTAAGATATGGAAAAAATTTAATTATGTTAAAATTAAATTATGAATGTAAAAACATCTTATTAAACTTGCTGTTGAAATTTGCAGTAATTACTTTATGCAATTCTGCCTCCACATTGTCACGGACCATGTCAATCGATTGTCTGCCCTCTCGGAGTGTGAGGCACTCTATAGCAACATCTAGTGGCAATGCTTTCGCCTCCAATGCCTGTTCCGTGATCATTTTCGATTCCGTCAGGGCCTTGAAAAAATGAATAGTTTTGTTTTTAATTTTTTAAATATTTACTGAAATTATATTATTTCAGATTACTTGAAATTTTACAAATCTACTTTTATGCAACTGTAGCTTAATCAATATGTAACATAATACCTTGATTTCAGCATCAGTCTCCTGCAAGCATCTTTCCAGCGATTCCTTCCATTTTGTGATGTCGTCGATTCGATTATCGAGTCTTGTATTATTGTCATGTTGATCCCATTTTGTTTGATTGGCAGTGACTGGTCATGCAATGAAAAATATTTTGCTCAATATTTTAAAGATGAATAATACACATACAATTGGAGAGTCTGAAAAGTTTTTTGAAATTTTGTATGAATTCAATATTTGGAATTGATGAAAAATCTCACCATTGGCTAGAGCTCTTGCCTCCTGTCTTATCTGATGGGAACTAACTCTCTGCCTTTCTGCATTTGTTGAGATTAGTTCATTGGAAGAGAACCAGTCAGAAGGAGCAAATCGCTGCGTTGGTTTCAAGCTCAGAGTCGCCATGTTCAAATTAGACAGCTTATATTCATATAAATAAAATGTGTATCAAAACATGATAATAAAAACAAAATTCATTGTTATATAATTTATTGTATATCGTTTCATTATAACTCAATTAATATAATCTTTGGTATCTTAATCTTTTTTATTCATCATATTAAGTCAAACGTTACGATAATGGTAGGTAGCCTATAGCTACACTTTTCAAGTTTTAATGCAACATATTTCTAGTGATGTTATCAAATTTACCGGTACATTCTCTATCTTACTTACAAATCCTGGAAACAAAATGGTAACTTGTTAAATCAATAGGAAGCGAACGAAAAGATCCTAGAAAATTAAAGCCCACAGCACAAAAGGACATGTTGCTATAACGCTCTCCATGGCAACCGACAGTGGTGGCGTTTGTCATATTATATTATTAGTCACGCATCGGTTGAGAGATACTAAAAGTCAAAATATTGTAAGATTATGTTTTAATTATACATTATTAAAATATTTGATTATAGTTTGCGTTAAAATTTATGATATTATTGGTTATAATATATTGTAATCTGATGATTTTTTCACGCAGTCAATTTACCGACGATATATCACTCAAATGCAGAGGAAGGCAAGTTTCATAAACAGAAAATGGAAAACACTGTCGGATTTACGGCGTCTTCGTTGTGCATAGTCTTTTATTGGTATTTTCTAATCTCTTTAGATGATATTGATTTACTAACATTTCAGTTAAGTGATGGAAATACTCTCTATTTCATCCTTGATAACCATTGCTTTAGCACAAGGGTTCTCAACCTGGGGTTCGTGAACCCCCAGGGGTTCACAGGAAGATTTCCAGGGGTACTTGGATGACAATTGAGATTCATGTGTTGCTATTTTTTAGTATCCTATATATATATATATATACCAGAGGAAAATGCGTGCCGATTGAAAATTAGCGTAGATTTTCCCTGATCTTGCGTTGTTGTGACGCAACATTGTGAAATCCATGGCTTTGCCAGCTAACCTGTGGTAACTTTATTAGGTGTCGGCTTACTGGGGGTTCGGGTTGATTGTTTCATGACTCGGGGGTACTTAACAGGAAAAAGGTTGAGAACCCCTGCTTTAGCATGACTAACCATGTACAGTTAGCGCCGAATAACGACTGCCTTAGAAGCCAGGGCGCATATCTTGTCCCTTGACTCGGACCTGGCGTTACGGAATACATACAAAATACAAATTACTACATTCCGAAGACTGGAGTATCGGAATCAACTTTGTTAATTTCAGAAGAATTCTGAATCAAGTGTCCATCAGATACAGTCACGTTGGGAGGAGTGACATCTTCGTCACTTCCTGGACCTGTGTGCGTGGATTGAAATCAAGGCTGAAGGCTGATAAATGGAATATGCTAGGACCTGTAGTGAATAAGCTTGGCAATGATGAGTTGGAAATGTGCGTTAATTAACGTCCTTATTCAAGAAATCCATACTCTCAACGTCTGTGTGGGCATTTATATTCCTTTACATAAATGTGTATCAAACAGATCTTACTCTGAAATTTCTGATTGTATCATGCTAATCAATGAATATGTTATACTAGTACTAGTTGTTTAAGTAATTTTAATATTGTACTACCCCCATTCAGCCTGCAAAATCTAAAATATTTCTGCTCGATTTAATAAAAAAAAGTTGCCGACCCTGGAACATATCATTCATTGGTGAAATTCAATAAATTTTCCTATGCCATTTCGAGCTATATTATTTTGGATTGTCGTAAAAAGTGGTAATCCTTATACGACCTGATATTAATTCAATGTTTTTTCAAACCACGCAAGAAAGCAAATTTTTCTTGTGGATAAATAACTAATTTATTTTAACTGTAGGAATTTACGAATTCAATTGGGAAGTTCTCTGCACTATCTTTGTCAATCGGCTGCTATGTCTTTCTGCGATTGAAATCTCAACATAAACTATTTTCATCTTTTCATCACTTTATTCTGTGTGAAGGCGTTCAAGCATATTCAAATCGTTCTGCTCATAAATAATATTTTTCGTCACCATAAATACTAACACATAACACTTCTACATGAATACCAAACATGAAATTTGAATAAATAAATCAAACAAATTCATTAGAATACCCTTAGGCATACTACAATTTGAAAAAAGAAGACAAAAAAGCGCCTTTTCATTGTAAATTGTCTTATTATTCAAGCTGAAGTGGAACCATGATCCAATCTTCCGCTTATGGGCTTCCCATCGGTCCTGGTGGGGTAGGAGCCTTCATCGGCTTACAGCTGCAGCCGGTTGGTTTCTAATAGTGAAAAAATAATTCAATTTAGCCTTTTCTCCGAAATGTTTGGCAAAATACTCAGCGTACTGAGTGTGAGAAGTAGAATATTCCAGCAAGGGTATGATTATTAACTCAATTAAATTCTTATCCAACTATATTTATTTTCATAAATGTAAATGATTGATAAAATACGTACATTATACCACAGTTGCTGATATTTGATTTCATATCTGCCTGCCGGGTAGTTATTGTAGGAAGGTTGGTGGGAGACATCTTGATGTTGTTGTTCTCCAGATTCCCCGCTCTTCAATACAGGATCCTGATAATTCTGTTCGTATGGAACCCACACTTTGACGGGGAAATTACCTCGAGCATCGCCAAACTCTTGACTGCAAACTCGTGGTTTTTTACCCACACAGCTGCATCCACCAGTCGCTCCCTTGCATTGACAAGCTCGTGATGCGTGTCTGAAAAATATAATATCATGAAACAAAGGAAATTCCTGAATATAACATATTGATTATTTTGATATCACAAGAACTATTTTTATGCAAAGCGTAAGATTTCTCATCTGACGAGAGATTTTTTGATATTGCTGCATAATTTTACCGCAAACAAGGCAAATTGTTACTTCATGCCCATAGGCCTAAATCACTATAGGTGTTAAAAATAAAAATGCTTACCTGCATGTAATACCAACACGGTTGTCAGGGTCTGTCTTCATGAAAGAAAACATTTGATTGAAGAGTGAATTTTGCTGTTGTTGTCCGTTGTACTGTCCATACATTGACCCAGACCTGCCTTTGGGTGTTTTGGAATTCTCCTTTCCTTTTTGATAGTTGGCAGAAACTTGTTCGTAACTTGGTAGCTGTGGCATACCAGGCATCTGTGGGTAACCCTGTCCTTGGGGAAAGTTGTACATTTGTTGGTAGCCCGGGGCCTGTGGATAACCTTGACCTTGTGGATAGCCCTGTCCTTGTGGATACCCCTGTCCTTGTGGGAACCCTTGTCCTTGTGGATACCCCTGTCCTTGAGGATATCCCTGTCCTTGGGGATACCCTTGTCCTTGGGGATACCCTTGTCCTTGTTGAGGATACCCCTGCCCTTGGGGATACCCCTGTCCTTGGGGATACCCCTGTCCTTGGGGATATCCTTGACCATAAACGCCTTGCTGTTGTGACTGAGCGTAAGGATTGTATTGATCTTGTCCATACTGTTGCTGCTGTTGCGCTCCGTAATAATTATTTTGATATTGACCTGGTTGCTGATATGGACCATACTGTGATTGACCATACTGTGATTGATGAAATGGGTTAGGAGCTTGTCCGTACGGATTGGAGAAGAAAGGACTTTCAATTTTCTTGGCGAATGCTAAGCGGAAGTGCTCAGGGACGTTGTAATGGTCAAAATACGAAGGAGGGAAGGGGTAACCAAACTGGGGAACGAAAAGGCATTCTCGTGTCTCACATTTGGAGTCCTTCACTTTCGGGGGCGATTTTCTGCACTTCTGATCATTCGTCGAAAGTAGCCTGAAAAATGAATGCGATGAATATCTAGACGATAATAAAATGTAACATGCGTTAATAATGGAACTTGATTGAGCCTTACATTGGACATCTCGTTGTGGGTTGCGGATCTTCGTTATTATTATTATTATTATTTGGCATTCCTGGATACAAGCCAGGAAACATGTTGAACATTCTTTCGCCCTGTAACAATGATAAATATGCATGTATTAAAAAATCTTGAACTTTAAATTTTTCAAAAAATGCTTGTCTCAAATTGTTTAATAATGCAAAAATTATCATCATGTAACTTACGTTTCCATTTTCATCCGTTTCTCCATCATTGCAGTGAGCGACAATCGAAAGGGTGGCTAAAAGCCCTAAAATAATGTAAACTTTCATATTACTATGAAGACTTTCCTACTTATTCTTGCTAGTTTTGTAACTACGAATGTTACTGGTGAAGATGTGGTGAAACAATTCGAGTGCGTTCTTTTATATTGTGTATCTCTCCATTTCTTCCTGCGATCGAAGCCGTGATTCGATGGAATTTCCGCACTAATATGTCGCCAGTGTCACTCATGTCGTCATATTAATTAGTAATCAGTCAAATTACAATGATTGACAGGACGCGAGAGTAATTTGGAAATAAAAAGTAACCGATTATTCGCTTAGGTTCCTGGTATATGAGGAAATGCCAAAAGAAATGAAGAAAATTAATTAGCGACAGCGCCAAGATTGTTAATAAAATCTGATAATAGCTTCGGTTTAAATTTATAATTGCTATCCGTTAGGGCTTACTATTTTAGTTACAGGCCGCAAATATGAGTGTAGGTCGTTGAGAACATTCAGATAACGAAGGACTTTTACTCATTAGATTAGTAATCACATATATAAACTTTTAAATTACTTGGAATACTTTAAATTATTTAGGAATTATTTGAAATATATTAAAAATTCTATAAGACGTCACGGGAGTAATAGGTTTATGCTGGAAATTAAAATATATGTGGTAAATGGAGCAATTTTTTTGAATAATAATAGGTCACAAAGCAACAGCATATTTTTGGGTTGTAATGACCGCGAATGACCGTCATATTAGAGAAGATTGTAATCAATTAAGGATAATAAATTAACGATTTTGGGCTTCGGCGATCCGGGTCACACGGGTCACGAGTTGACTAGTATACTCTAAAATTGCTTGCTTGATTGTTATTTCGCTTGTTCGTCGACATCCGTAAAATCACAATATGAAACAGAATAAAAACAAGTTTCATGAAAATCCGTTTTTTGGCTCACCGTGGTCTTTTTTACGTATCAATGTAACTTCGACAACCTGTAGGTATTTCCCATTATGCGTTAGAATACACGTACGTGGTAAACGCACGCGTTTTTAGTTTGTTTCATTACAACCGCGCGGATACGTATGGAATCGAATTACGCACGGTTGTAATGAAACAAACCCCAAAACGTGTGCGTTTACGCGTACGTGTATTCCAGCCTTAAGTCTTTTATTATTGTGTTTGATTGGCAGCGACTGGTCATGAAATGAAAATCTATTTTGCATAATATTTTAAAGGTAAATAATAAACATCGATATAATAGCAGACAACACAATTTTTAAAATGTCAAAATGACAAAATTTGATAGGCTGGAGAAATTTTTTGAAATTTTATATAAATTTAACATTTGTAATTGATGTAATATCTCAAACTCGTCATGTTCAAATTAGAGCTTGTACGTATCAAAATATGTTAATATTAATAAAATTTATTGTATATTCTTTCATAATCATTCATCATTATTATCTTTGGGATCTTAATAGTTATTATACGTTATATTTAGTTAACGTCACAGCGTAATCTGTTACGATACCAGTAGGTATAGTCAGTGGTAATAATAAAATGATTTTCGATAGGTTAACTAATTGTTCGGTATGCCGTGGCACTGTTTTAAGAAACCTGTTTTATTAGGTTCATATTGTGCCCGTATTTAATTGCACTGTATTTAATTATAGCAAAAACGACGCGAATGCAAATGTTGTTTTCCTTCTCTGTGACGAAATAATGGTTGAACAAT
>JAUELA010117474.1:0-16678 GCA_031471845.1 Boltenia villosa | reverse complement strand
CGTTTTTGCTGTATTCAAAAACAGACAAACAATCAATCAAGCAAGCAATTTTAGAGTTTTAGTATTATAGTAGATGACGCACTAGTCATCATCGCAAATTGTTCGTTTCATTGGTTAAATCACAGATCTATTTATTGCGTCATATAAGAAAATATATTTCTCTCAATTGTCGCATAGGTTTTAATTCTCAAACATGTGTTGAGCATAGGTTTGAAATTCTTCCTGGTTTGCTGTTCAACTCGTCCGAAATTGTAATCACTCGAAATAAATAAACTCAGGCCTGACTTGAAATTCCACATCTCCCTTGAATTCCAATGTGATTATTGAAACTATTTCAAATTCTTTAATTTAAATGTCTTACGAAACTCAGCATCTGAAGTTCATCGTGTGTCGCTCTTACATTAGACAAGTAATACCCTGCGATATTTTGCTTAACTTAACTACCTGCAGTAGAAGCTCCTTGATACTGCAACACCATCCGCCTATCCAAGTTCAGCATGCTCGGAAGCCTGCATGGTCGCATCATGCGTCCACGTATAATCCCGCTACGGCTTTCCGGTGAATCCGTGGGTAAATATGATACGACAAAAATTATATTATCATTACTTAACATCACTACCTGTAGTAGTAGTAGTAGCAGGTCTTTGATACTGTAACACCAAACGTCTAATCTCCTCTATACTGTTGTTCATGGAAGCAAATTTCAGCGAAGTTGAATGCATATGGCGAAGAAGCTTTTCTCCATCTGGAAATAATATTTCAAGGTGTTAGTTTGAGCTGTGACGCTATAATATATAAAAGTTTTATTATTATCAAAACTATTTTAACTGATTACATTTATGTCTGGTAGTAGATGGAAGTCGGAGTCATATTAAAGTCAAGTCATATATAACCAATTCATGTGTTCATTTTACAGTTATCTATTATGCTTCGTCTGAAGAAGCTAGATGTTATAATCTAGCGAAAGCTTACGAAATAAAACTTTCAATTGTGTACGAACAAGACGATGTCTGATATTATATTTGAATTCTATAATTCTTGTTCGAGCATCCTTGTGGCTTACGCCACATACGGATCCACAATTAGAAGGGAAGCATAGAGAAAGGATAAACGGTTTGCAACACGGCATTTCACGTACTCTTGGCAATATTACATTTTCATGTGATATATATCAAGTTCATCGTATTTCGCTCTTACATTTAAGAAGCCTACTGCTATTTATCATCGCTTCACATCAATATAAGTTCACCTGCAGTAGTAACACCTTGATACTGCACCACCATCCGTCCAATCTCCTCTATGCTGTTATTCATTAGAGCCATTTGGGGAAGGATATCTTGCAGCAAAGCTGAATCCTTCTGGCGGGCATTCTTTCCATCTTTTAAAAAATATTCCAAAGTTTTAATATGAGGCGATGGTGCTTAGATAAATATATTATTGCTTAGAGTTACCGACTAATATCAAAACAAATGGAATAGAACCGTGACGTTCAAAATGATCGAACCATGAACTTCAAAACTCTAAGGAATATTAAACAGATGACTGACGTCATTTGGTTTCATGACGTCATAGACATTAGTCAAAGAGCTAGTAGATTTAAAAAGGGTGTTAAAAGTTGCACGTTCTAAAAGTGCATATGATCCCATCAGTGACGTCATGCTGATTCTGCGATGGAAACCCCGAAGGTCAAGTTGGCATCATTGCTTAGACCACCAAGAACCGCTTAGAACTTCTGAAGATCGATACAAGGGATAAGGAAGACAAACACACACATTCAAAACAGGTTTTAAGGAAAATATATAATAAACTTGTTGGGATCTGGGTATACCTGACAAATCCATTCTTGTCATTTCTTGTCTCTCTTCAAGCTTTCCAATCTGTAAATTTAGACATTTCGGAATAAATATTTCACCACAAATATTTTGATAAGATTTGAAAATAAATTATTCCAGTCACTAAACCTTCCAATGAATATTTTGCCATATTCGCCCTGATCCTTGTTGTGAGTAAACAATTGAGAAAGCTGAACCTCACGTTACAGAATGGTTTCACGTGATTTCAAATTACACGGAGGTTACAGCGAGTCACCCAGGTAACCATGCGTAAGCCGGATACAGCATTCCGGTGACACAAAGAGGCATATGACCAAATTACTGTTCGATTAAAATAGCTAAATAATTCCCAGTCGGTCTTTTGAAGGAATAACAATATATTTAATTTTAACCGGTGTGCTTATCGTTTAAATTTATTAATATTAAGTATTACATTACCTTGACCATCACGAAGATCATAAGAGACATCATGACAACCATGATAAAGAAGAAAATCCTCAGAAAAGTCTTCCAAGGAACGGTTTGTTCGCCAGCTTGATAAAAAATCGAATGATTCTATAATTTCATGAGACAAATTCTATATTGGACTGGATCGAGTGTCGAGTACTCGATAATGATGTCATTAGACCTCGTCAACCGAAGATTTTCGAACTCCCTAGTTGCATGCACATAAATAACATTTCATCGCACACACAGACCAATCTCCATGTTCTAATGCCATAAGAAACTATTAGCAGCTACAATGTGGTCTCTGCTCGAGCGTCCTCAAAGTATTGAAGCACAACTTAACTTTTTAAACCAGGTAATTTATATATAAGGAAACAGCGATTAAACTCGGTAACATGAAGTTATATATATCGATATATTTGGAGATATGGGAATGGATGCTTTAATTTTGTTATTTTATTGCTGTACTTTGCTTAAATATAATTATTTTGAGAGCCCTATCATTGACGTCAACTTACTTTTTGCAGGTGCAGTTTGGGTGACAACTGCAGGCGGGTTTTCATCGAAGGGGGATGTAGTCTCCGGGACAACGTTCTCGGACATGGGCTGGTAATGCATGTTGGATGTCAGGTAAGTGTTGTCTTCAGTCTTCATATTCTGCTTGTTTTTGTAATCGATGGAAATGAAGTAAAATATTGACCTGAATTGCTTGCCATTAATCAAAAATCGTTAATTCCAAACTAGATCTATGAATATTTTCCCCCCAAAAAAACTGAATCTATTTTCTTATCAATAATTTCATAATAACAAACCTATAAATATTTCTAAGTTAACTGGGTAAAATCCCTGTTGTTACCGTCCGATTATCCCCTCTCCTCTTACTATTGGCTCCCATATCTTCAGATAGTTGGCGTACCGTTGTACCGCTAGAGAGGAAGAGGATAATCCGACGGTAACATCAGGATTATCACCGTTAACTGTTCAAATAATTCTCATCTTCGTGGCTTTTTATTTGCTAACACATAATATAAGCTTCAATGCATAAAATTTTACGATTCTTCAAGTATTCGAAATCTCCCCATTTACATATTAAAACACTAAGAATAAACACCTGTAAACCTCCCCTAGCATGCAAAATATACAACTAACTCTCAACGGGAAACTAAGCCGGATTTTGTTCAGAATCTCTCCATACTGATTCATACTGAATCATTGGTGTATATTTGTCTCATATTAGTCTTTTTTTATTTTAGCTTAAGGTTGATGAACTGTCCGATGACGAATGCAATGACTTAGCAATTACGAATGGAAATATTGCGCGTTGTGGCATTATGACCTCTGACGTGACAGGTTACCATAAAGGTTGCACGTTTAATCGTATTGATTGAATTTCATGATTTAGAATGTTTTGTCAGTTTATATTAACACTAGCCAAGTTACTCGGCTTCTCCCGGACATGTTTTTGCAGTATTTCATCTCATTTATCTTCTCTAAACGCGATATATCAGTGTTAAGCTGGTTTACACTTGTTTATTCACTGTAACCGCTTCTTTGTTTATGACGAATCTATCCACGCACAAAAGTATACCGTTCCTTTAACTTGACGAATGTACTCGCGGAAATTTATCGTACCTATTTCCAAGTAATTGCTGCACTTTGGGAAATGAGCATGAGATTCTAAATATTTTTTCAGACATTCATCTCTGTTCGTTGGGAATCCCGGACATTTAGCCAACGGACATTTCGCCATCATTTGTAATGTCATAACAGCACACACAGCACAACATTCAAAAACAAAATTTGTCTTTGTGTCTGACTAACTCTAAACCTTACCCTAGCATTAACCCTAACTCTAAGATTAAATTTTTAGAATGGTGGCGAAATGTCCGTTGGCTAAATGTCCGGATACCGTTCGTTAGCCATATCGACCTGGTTTAATCGAAATGATGAGACGATACCCTCTGCAGTAACGCAACAGTCGAGCGTCGATAGTACAGTATACGAATAGAGTGCACAGTACTAAATCTCTCCAGCAGTAATACCAAGTGAAGAATTTACCTTCCACCCCACCCCCCATTTTTATCCTTAAAAATGAAAATATTTGATTCTAATATTTTTGCCAGAGGTTACATTCTATAAGCTACCAGCTTGCCAAATTTCAACTTTTTAGCTTGTTGCGAAATTAAATACAAAGCTGCAAAAATATAATAAGCAAACAAAGAATATCGACCATCTCTTATAAATCTATATATTTACAAAATGTTGAACTTTTCACGCAGCACACCTAATCTGACGTGATGCTTGAAAACTACTAAACATTTTCATGGCTCATGCTCCGAGGTATTTGAAATTTTTGTGCCTCAACTTCGAGCGGAAAAGAAATATAGACTCATACGTTGGAAATGTTTGATTAATCAATTATCAATTCAAAAATTGAATTAGTTCATAATGACGTCACATAAAAGGTTTGGGCTTCATCAAAAGTTCATGAAAGGTTAATATACGGTAATAATATATTTCAACTCTGAAATAATATATAAGTCATCTTTGTAATGTTTCATTATAAATGTGAATAAACAAAGTAACAGTTGCCTTCTTTTAACCCTTATGAACCCATCATAATTGTTTCTATATTATTCATAGCTCTCTATAGTACAAGCATGATACCAATTCCGATCCAACTGATAGTTGTCATCCCCGTGCCAAACCCCTTCCCAGATCCACTTTGAAACCATTGGTTCCTGCATTGCTACGTTTGATGTTGGTCCTTTATTATATACAAATTCTATCTATATTTATCCATACGTGTCACCTACAACCTACAAATCATCGAAGATTTTTGTTTACATGGGATTGATAAACTTCGTTGATTTAGATAAATTCTGAATTTTTATGCAAGGTCATGCAAGAAGAAAAATGTTTCAGACATTAAGTTGATTCGGAAAATATGATTTGGTACGTCATAGAATTGGAATATATATTCTATTGCTGAACATCAAAACGTCAGTATCACATTGATCATGTTAGCTTAAGTAACATTCTAGCACTACTTGAAACAGAGCGTGAACTTTTTCATTTTTGTTACAAAAGTCAACCTGATATATATTTTATGTTTAGGGCAATGTCAAAATTGTTAAATGTTGATATAAAATAGAATATGCATTCAGCTACAGCTACAGTGAAATGCTTTGTAAGGCAAACATAAATAAAAAAAATTGTGATGTTTACTTGCCTGATTACACCTTTGGAGTTCAAATTCAATTCAAGCTCCTTTCACCTTGGAATGAGATGTTAATTTCGCAGTTGGGCATGAATAGTCCAGGTCGATCATAAACTTATGGGAGTGGGAGTTGGAGCTTTTTTACCAGAGTCTCAATATGGATTTCTATGTTGGTAGTGGCAGGTTGAAGACAAGAGTCAAATCTCGTGTTTCATTTCTCATTTGATTTCTGGTTTTAGATTTTGAGATGTTTGAATTGGTGGCATTGGCTCGTTTTCATACTACGAAGATGATTTTTCACTTGGCATGATGTCATTAAACGCTTCTCCATATATTTCGGACTTCTATTTGCGACACCTCGAGACATCACAATAAATAGAAGTGAAAAGGTCAAAAAAAAATCGCATGAAAAGTATACTTTTTGGATCAAATGAAGTTAAAAAAAAAATTAATAAAAGATTACTAATATTCTAATGTGATTTTTAGTGAAGCAAGGGTAGATATGATACATTAAATTAAAAATTGAAACTTGAATAATAAAGAAAACCGATATATTTAAATAAATTTAGATGCATTCTCGTTGCTGGATCATCTGGCAATGAATCGAAGTAAATGAAACAAAGAAAAGTAGAATTTGTCAGTTCGTTTATTGAGAAATCAATAAAACTTTGCTTTACAGATACGAATCATCAGAGATAAAAATAAGAAAAAAATAAAAACATCGATTTGTGACATTTCAAAATTTAATAAAAATATAATTGAATCGGTTATAAAAGGTGTCAACCAGATATGTTTCGATACATGAAAAGAAAATAGTTTTTCGTTCTGTGATTCAGAATGACATAAATAGTTAATACACTTATTAGTAAGTTAATACACTTATTAGTTGTTAATGTAGCGTTAAAATGAAATGGAATGACGTCATAAAATGGGTTGTCGGTAACGACCTGTCAATTGAATGTTCAGACAATGATTAAAGTAGTTCTTGCTTTCACTACAGTATATTCAGAGGCACAAATGTCAATTTAGTTGCAAGTAACAGATGCATCTTCGCCATGAATGCAGTTATGCTCTCCCCATCCTACGTGCCAGCATAATTCGATATCAACCTCATCCCCGTTACATATGATGTTATCGAGCCATATCTTTCCATTTCCCTCCCCATAATAAGCATCTTCATGCGCTTCGGAGATCCCAGTGAAACCAAACATACGACAAATTACTTGAGCGTCATTAGAATCCCAACCATCGTCACAAATTGTTCCCCAAACTCCATCGTGAAGAATTTCGACGCGACCAGAATTGAGACCACCTCCTATCAGACGCAAATTGCCTGTCATGGGACCACTAACTTCTACCGGACTCATATTGGTTGTCAGGTCACCAATACCTTCTGGATTCACATTGGTTATTATTGAAGGAACTGTAAAAATAAAGTAAAATAAAGAATTTCGACACGACCAGAAATGGCTTCACCACCGAACAGACATACAGTTGAGGAAAGTGAGAAAATATAATAATATAAATAATATATTCGCCCGAAATGGTGTAATCACTCGAAATAAATAAACCAAAATCTGACTCGAAATACTATACATATCTCTCGAATTGAAATATGATGATTGAAACTATTTCAAGTGATTGCATTTTCATCTCTTGCGAATCTCAGCATCTGAAGCTCTTACATTAGAGAATTGCTCCCCTGCTGTCCAATGGCCAAACGGGTAAAGCCGCCGGATCTGTTCGAATCCCGACTTCACCTTCACAGATTTATTCGGCACTTTCGCGACCATTTCACCTTTGTTTATCACTTCACTTAAATATATGCCGTTTTCACCCTTGAGCCTTGACGTGAGTACAGAGCGGTTTCACGTGACCTTGTTCACGACTTTCATCCGCTATCCAAGTTCAGCATGCTCGCAAGCCTCCATGGTCGCATCATGCGTCCATGTATAAGCCCGCTACGTCTTTCTGGTGAATCCGAGGGTAAATATAATACGACAAAAATATAGATATTATCATTACTTAACATCACTACCTGTAATAGTAGCAGTAGTGGTAGCAGGTCCTTGATACTGTAACACCAAACGTCTAATCTCCTCTATACCGATGATCATTGAATCCATCTGGCAGACATTCTTTCCAACTTCTGCAAAAGAAGCCCAAGTTGTTAATATATGTGGTTGTTCGATTAAAATATTATTGTCTAGAGCAGGGGTGGGCAAACTACGGCCCGAGAGGTCTCTTGTGCGGCACGCAAACATCCTCGCATGGCGATGTTACTTTTCATAAACCTCGTTTGACGCAACGTTGTAATCGCGCTTTGCCGTTACGAGACTCTTAGTTATATTCGCGAGGCCAAAATCGTTTTTGCACCCCTGGATTAGGGTTCGAGAAAAATAGATTTAAAATTGGGGGTCCGGGAAAAAAACAGATTTACAAATGCGGATCCGTGGCCCAAAAAGTTTGGGAACCCCTGCCTTAGACCACCTAGAACCGCTTAGAACTTCTGAAGATCGATACAAGGGATAAGGAAGACAAACACACACACATTCAAAACAGGTTTTAAGGAAAATATATGATAAACTTGTTGGGATCTGGGTATACCTGACAAATCCATTCTTGTCATTTCTTGTCTCTCTTCAAGCTTTCCAATCTGTAAATTTGGACATTTCGGAATAAATATTTCACCACAATTGTTTTGTTAAGATTTGAAAATAAATTATTCAAGTCACTAAACCTTCCAATGAATATTTTGCTGTATTCGCCCTGATCCTTGTTGTGAGTAAACAACTGTAAACGCTGAATTTCTCGTCAATACAGGACGGTTTCACGTGATATCACATTACACAGAGATTACAGCGAGTCACCTATAGGTCACCATGCCTAAGCCGGATACGGCTCTCTGGTGACACAACGAGGCATATGGCCAAATTCCTGTCCAATAAAATAGCTAAATAATTCCCATTGGGTCGTTTGTCATGCTAGAAATTGCTAGAAATTTTAAAATCTACCAAACATTTAATGTGTCATTTTTGTGTCATGATTTGCGTTATATGAACTATTTGCTTGAACATTAGTCAAAAATTGATTGGAAAGTCATCCCAATCGCTGGAAATTCTTGAATCATCAATTCGAAAAAGATTACATCATAATTAAGGCATAATAACGTCATACCAATCGTTGTTTGACCCAAAGCGTTCTTCCTCAAAGTTTTTTAATATGTAACAATTTTATTTATTTTAATCAAGAGTTTTATGAAGTGTCTGGAGTTGCTTGTTGTCAATTGCAAACGTGTAATAATTTGAAATTGGAATTGATAAGTCTAAGTATTACATTACCTTGACCATCAGGAAGATCAGAAGAGACATCATGACAACCATGATAAGGATGAAAATTCCAAGAAGAATCTTCTTCCACAGAGCGGTTTGGTCGCCTTTTTCACCAGCTTGATTGAAAAATTGAATGATTTTATCATTTCTATGGATAGGACAAATTCCATATTGGACTGGGTCGAGTGACAAGTACTCGATAATGACGTCATCCTTAATAAATATCTGTCTAAGTATTGATTTGATTAATTAAAGCATGATCGAATATGATAAAGGGTTCAATGAATGTTTTCGCACTATTGTTTTTGATGAGCTATTCAGATACAGATATAGTGAACGTTTATGATATATCTCAATACAGTTACGTCATTAGACCACGTCAATCGATTATTTTCGGACTCCCCTAGTTGCAAGCACATGAATAATATCAATTTCAATGCACACACAGATCAACATCCATGTTCTCAAATTATAAAAAAAAAAAACTATCAGAGGTCACAATGTACTCTCTGATCGAGCATCGAGCACAACTTAACTTTTAAACTAGAGAATTCAGACATAAAAATTGAAAGCACGGCGAAACATCGCGAAACACTAGGTTCAATTATGTTATATCTCGGTGACATATAGGTGGATTGCTTCTGTAAATTTATTGCTGTTCGCTGCTTAAATATGAGGAATTTTAAAGCATAATCATTGACTTCAACTCACTTTTTGTAGGTGGAGGTCGGAGGGCCAGAATAATATTCTTCCACAGAGCGGGCTGGTCGCTTTGTTCGCCAGCTTGATCAAAAAATTGAATGATTTTAGAATTTCTATGGATAGGACGAATGCTATATTGGACTGGGTCGAGTGACAAGTACTCGATAATGACGTCATCCTTAATTAATATATGTCTTAGTATTGATTTGATTAATTAAAGCATGATTTATTTGATAAAGGGTTCAATGAATGTTTTCATACTGTTGTTTTTGATTAGCTATTCAGATACAGAGATAGTGAACGTTTATGATTTATCTCTATACTGTTACGTCATTAGACCACGTCACAATGTACTCTCTGTTGAGCATCTAGCACAACTTTACTTTTAAACCAGAGAATTCAAACATAAAAATTGAAAGCACGGCGAAACATCACGGAACAATAGGTGCAATTATGGTATATTTTAGGTGGATTGTTTGTGTCATTTTATTGCTGTACGTTGCTTAAATATGAGGATTTTGAAAGCCTTATCATTGATTTCAACTCACTTTTTGCAGGTGGAGGTCGAATGGCAACTGCAGGCGGGTTTTCGTCGATTGCAAGTGTAGTCTCCGGGACAAAGTTCTCGGACACGGGAGGCATGTTGGATATCCGTTGAGTGTTCTCGATTTTTCTCGGTCTCCCTAGTTGCAAGCACATGAATAAAATCAATTTCAATGCACACGCAGATCAACGTCAATGTTCTCATATTATAACAAACTATCAGAGGTCACAATGTAGCATCGAGCACAACTTAACATTTAAACCAGAGAATTCAAACATAAGAATTGAAAGCACGGCGAAACATCGTGGAACACTAGGTGTAATTATGATATATCTCGGTGACATGAAGGTATATATATATATATATATATATAGAGAGAGAGAGAGAGAGAGATTTGTTGGTGGATTGCTTGTCTCATTTTATTGCTGTTCGCTGCTTAAATATGAGGAATTTGAAAGCCTAATCATTGATTTCAACTCACACCTTGCAGGTGGAGGTCGAACGGTAACTGCATGCGGGTTTTTGTTGATTGAAGTTGTAGTCTCATTGACAACGTTCTTGGACACGAGAGGCATGTTGGATGTCAGCTAAGTGTTTTCTCCATTGTTCGTGTTCAACTTGCTTTTTGTAATCGATGGAAATAAAATAAAGTATTGACCTAAATTCCAATTGAATAAAAGTTAAACGTAGTTTGTCATACAGGCAAGGCTCCCTTATGAGAATTATCACTTTTTCAAATCATGCACAGAAATTTTGCAAATCTAATCGTAAATCTGAAACTAGATGCATGTTTGCATAACATATTTTTCGAAAAAGAAAAAATTGAATCTATGAATATTAATCTAATAATACAAATATTATCATTTCTAAGTTAACTGTTTGAAGATTCATTGTTTTTTGTTGCTTATCATCTGCCGACACAATCTATATGCTTCTATGTTTACAATTATACGATTCTACGAAGTATTCGAAATCTCGCCATTCACTTATTAAAATACAAAGAATAACCACCTCACAACCTCCCCTAGCACGCACAATGCACAACTAACTTTCAACGGGAAACTAAACCCGATTTCTAAACCCGATGTATTTTTTCTCCAACTGTGCAATGACGAATGCAGTGGCTTAGCAATGAAAAAAATTGCGCGCTGTGGCATTTTGGCGTCGAGTTAACATGAATGTAATTCTGCACGTTTAATGCTTTGCATCCGACAAGTATATTTGTCGGCTCCGCAGGTATTCGAAATTTTCTCACTCACTTCTCAAAATCACTAAAAATAACAACTTCTCAACTTCATCCATAACGTACAATGTACCGGTAACTTTCCATGGGAAACTAAGCCTAATATTTTGCTCAGAAAACTCTCCATATTGAACCATTGGATCATTGGTGTATTTTTTCTCTCCCAATAGTCGTTTTTAATCTGAGCTAAAGTTTATAAACTGTGATTCAGCGATGACAAACAAAAATCACATGGAATGTTGCGTTCTGACCTCTTGACGCCCCAGTTTACATTAACGTAATACCGCATGACTATTCATATTTATTGAATTTTGATATAAAATGTTCTATTAATTTATTTTGATACTCACAAAATGTTGAACTTTTCACATGGCACACGTGGCATTTCAATGGAATGATTAAAAGGACCAATTCCTAATTTACGGGGTTTTGGAAGTATTGAAAAGTAAGGGATTTTACAATTTTTACAAGTTCTACTAGTCAGGTATCTCGCCAAATCTTTTCCAAGTAACGCCTTGTAATTATCAGCCATTTAAAAAAAATCCATTAGGGCATTTGAGATGACACGATCACAATTTCTGTCCCTATTCCTTAACTTGCATCCCCAGATGATCAAGACAATAACCATGTATTCCCCCAAATCTCCATTTTCAAAAAATAGTTTTCAATTTATTGATTGACATTCCAGAAGCCTGTTCATGACATTTTAAAATAAAATATGAAATATTTAGATATAAAATATGAAATATGTCCATTTACCACAACTGAGGTTTCCATATTAGAATATTGTAAAATTGTACAATTTGGTAACAATGTCAAGTAATGCATGGATTGTACAATGATGATTTATAAAACCAAATTGAAAATGACTCAATATATTGTGTTTAGCTATGAAACTATGGAGTCTATCTATGGAATCAGCAACTTTTCAAACACCACTGAGAGACAAGAAAGCACTGATATAGGCCTATAGTTACATAATCGACGTTTATCTCCACTTTTAAATACATGTACTACTCTAGGTATTTTTAAGGCATCAGGAAAGATGCCATACTCCAAGCTACCATTAAAAAAATTTGCTAAAATTGGGGAAATAATAAATAAATGCTGAGTGTTTGAACATAGGGATTTTATCAGCACCTACAGGTTTTACTACTTTCAATGATTTAATAACGTTCTCTACTTCAGAACTATTGACTGGGCATAGATATATGTATGAAGAAACTTGCTTGATATTCTCCTTCATTTTACTGGGTGGAATGACTGAAGCAAGGTTTTCGCCAAAATATAACAAAAATAGTGATTGAACATGTCTGGAATCTTATTTTTATCATGAATTTTCTTGCCTGATGACTCATCGGGAATGAGGGTGTTCTTATGGCAATTGCTGATCAGTTCTTTTATCATGCTCCATGTTTTTTGTAATGATCTCATGTTAAAGTGGGAAAGATGGTTTTTGACTTGAATGTGGATATACTGAGAGAACTCAATGAAGATTCATCAATAAGGGAACGTACAATGGATTCTTCATTAACAAATTTATCATCTATTCCTAGATAAATACTCAAGAAAAAAAGCACTGTTAGACAGGGTTGAAAATGGAAAAATTGAATCCAAACAATTTTTACAAAAGTAATCTTCACTACTATTAGAGAGGGCATTAAAAGAAGATGTAAGACATAGGTACAGAATACAAAATTTTGATTGCTCTTGCATGGAAGTAAGCATTTACCACAAGGGTATTTTTAACGTGGCATGATTATAAGATTTTATTTGCAACAAATTTGAATAAATTCGAAATTATCTTATTCTTTATAAATCATTTTCGCATTAAATATGAAGCGCCTCAGCCTTTTCGTTTTTCCGCAGACAAATTTGACCATTTCGGGTCCATATATAATCATATCGAAATTGTTTAATTAGCTTTCTAGCTTGATATAATAGGTCCTTTTGAGGGCTAGTCAGGTTTTCATTGATATAAAGGCTTATCATACCTGGTATCCCAAAGTATTTTATTGCCTTTAACTTTGCCCTCTTCCTATAGATGTTGGTTCTGGTGTCACGACGTATGAATCTTGTAATGATCGGTGGGGGTACTCGGCTCTCCTTTCCTTTTGCACGGGATAGGAAACGGTGGGATGTAGAAATTTCCCAATCTTCAAGAGATTTTCTGTACCATATTTCGCACGACAGTACCGCAATATTCAATAACGTTACTATCACAATCACTGTAGGATCTTGAAAACTGAGTGTGACCTGATGCATTCTGTGTCCAAACCGTCAGTTCCACCTCAATAAATTGCACTTGTACAATCAATAATTGTATTTGAGCGGAAGTAATGGTTTCACGTCAGTATATGGAAAACGTCAATTAACTTCAACAGTGCGAAAGGCGATAGAGAGAAATAGATAGAGATGGAGGTTTTCTTAAACAATTCAATACAATTTCATAAATACAATGCCGGAAAAATGTCGGAAATGTTCATGAAATTTTATCTTACCAACTGTTTTTACGCCAAGGTCAATTACTCGAACATATGCATTCCAATCTGCATGTGAATCTTGTACGGCAAACTAAATAAATGTGAAACTATAAATATCTGATTACATTATAGATTTCGTTGTCTGGTCTGTAAGCTAAATAATAACAACCATTTACTCTAATTGCAATGAACTACCAATTCCAATACGCAATAAATAAATATAGCTTACCAAGTTGAAATGAAGCATTAATTCAAATCCATTGAACGTTCAGTATAACAAATTCATCAGTAAACAAATGCCGAAATATTAACAGATCAATTTAACTTAAATAAATAACGAAACTCTTAACAACAATAATGATATAAAG
The DNA here is from genome assembly GCA_031471845.1 of Boltenia villosa. NCBI lineage: Eukaryota > Metazoa > Chordata > Ascidiacea > Stolidobranchia > Pyuridae > Boltenia > Boltenia villosa. The sequence goes on along the minus strand of JAUELA010117474.1, from coordinate 2,507 downwards.
TCAGTTATACGTAAGGCATACAAGATTATTTATAATTTAACGCAAATTACTAGATTTCTGGAAAACTATAACAATTACATTGCTATTCTAACGCTACATTCTGAATGCCATACTAGCGTGGCAAATGTAAACTGTAAATTTGTAAAACGCAATTCCTAAATCGTTCATGCGCCCAAATAAGAATTGCGAGAGGTGTAATCGAAACAGCTAGATGTTGTGATATAAATGGACCAATTGTTCACTCATGCATATACGAAATTCAGGTATCGGATATTATAAATCCGAAATAGTTCTAAATTCAGAAACAGCAATTTGAGATCTAACAATCACTATTATGTGAGGTATTTTTGTCAAATAATTCAATCAAATCTCGGATTTCGTTAAATGGCAGATTATAATTGTAGCACCATGTGAAGTCAATAGGTTCTGAAACTAGAGATTGAAAATGGTCATTAGTTAATCTGCTACATTTTAAATGTATCCATTCATGACAAACATCACAAAAAATTGGTTGGATTTTACTGACTTTTTACATTTCTACAGGGAATTTTTGTATTTCTTGGCATTATTTAAAAAAAAGGGGATAAAAATAAAATATATAAATGAAAAGATTAAGATGAAAATATAAAAACTTGTTTATTTAGATTGAGGCATCTAAAACTTGAGCCTATCAATTATATTAGGGAGGACATAACAAATAAACGTATTATTTTATGGGGGAATACAGAGTAGATTTTAAATTATTGATATCATTAAAGGTATAGATTACTTGCCTTCTATCTCGATCCCCATTGATATTCACTGTCACAAAATCTACAGATTTGCTTTTGTGCAGGATACTTAACAAAAATGAGGAATCCAAACATTCTGATAAAACTCTTCATTGGCTGAGCATCCAGAACTTCTTTATTCACAAGAAGTCCATCTTTCATTCCCCATTGATCTTTGAGTTCAACAGGGTCATCAACTTTCCATTTTCTGTCCTCAAAATAATTTGAAACCTTTGATTGTGACATCCCAATTGGAACCCGTTCAACAGTCACAGAATTTTTTTCTGGGGCATAAAGCTTATGATAGGGAAATCCACTTTCCTCACTTTAATTTTTTATTTCAATCCACAGTTTCTTATCTGCCTCGAAAGCACACTTCCTAGATTTGAAAGTGATGCACCATTCCTTTGTTGGATATCTCGGATTACAGTAAGTTATCTCTAATGTTATCTCTCTTAACAATCTTTTTTTTTTCTGAAAAAAAAATGCACATGAAAACACAAAAAATTGATGTTAGATTATTGTTCATGATAAATATAGATTATCCTCCCTTTTTCCCCTTTGGAATATGGTTTAAAAAATTAATGAATAATGAAATAAAATTAATGAAATAACATGAAATTACAAACAAAAAAATCGATCCATCAATTCATTCCATTACTGATTTTTCAAATAAAATTTCTATTGATTCAAATCCGGTTAATAAACTTTTAAACTTAGTATTGTATCGTACAGCTCCAATTAATTTGCATTTTAATAATGTTCTCGTCGTAGAATGAAAATTGTCTCTGTTATCAAATTCAATTTGATTCCGGAAATTCCAAATAGCTGATTTTGCACATGCTAAAACAATTTGTAATTTTAACTGCTGTCTGGTGGCCGAGTAGATAAAACCGCCGGCTAGTCATCTATGCTCACTGAGGTTCTGGGTTCGAATACCGGCAGCACATGTTTTCAATCTTTAAACAATTGAGGTGTTGCTGACAAGATGACCCTAGGTCTAGGTCTTCGCCACCCCCTGTCATTTCTAATAATTTTTTCACTATGAATTATTTATTATATTATTTTCTTGCTTAAATAACCGAATGTATTTTTTATGTTTTTGTAATATCACATCTTTTTGGAAGCCAAAATAAAAAAATGATTGATTGATTAGGCCTAGCTTGCTTGTTCACTTGTATGGTGGTATTATTGGGTCATGTTTAAGATACAACATTTCATTCACCCAAGGATAATATGAAAATGATTATTTACATTGTAGGATATTTATCTGAAGTCTAGTTAGCATTGATAATACATTGAATATTGTTCATGTAGTAAAGCATGCAAGTTAATAAATAACTGGGTCTGAATAAAAAAATATTATTGACATCTCCTATAATTTTTATCCTCTATTCTACATGAAATGACGAGTCAGTTATATGATTTCAAGCATTCGATTCCACTCGATTTAAAATTGAAACTGAAAAAACTGAAATTGGCCAACCCCTTGTCTTTAGTCTCATGACATTATTTTCTATACTGACAGCTGTTGTTTTTTTTCTAAATTTTGTAATTTATAATGACGAAAAATAATATTTCCATATCTTTCTAAAATTTCAATATCTTGGCTAAATTTGACGTATTCTATATCAACGGAGATTCGTTTGTAGGCCAACCCCTTGAAGATGAAGATACTGACTATATTCTTCATTTTCTGTTGCTTATCTGGAGCAGGTAATTTGATTTCTTTGCATG
>JAUELA010117364.1:0-16714 GCA_031471845.1 Boltenia villosa | reverse complement strand
CCACGCATAATTTGACCTGAAATCTGAAAAATTTGACAGATTTTTTTCCCTAAAACTGATTTTTGTTATTTAAATCTGATTATATCTTGTTCTAATGGAAGTTACTAACTATGACTACCACCACTGGTCAGTCAACTGCTCAGAAATCCACAGCCCTAGTAGCAACCACTATGCCAGGCGTCGGTAACCTTTTTGGTGTTGTGTGCCAATTTCATTTTTAAAATTGTAATATTTGGTCTTGTGTGCCAATGTGAATAATCTAAAAATGCAGATTGCATATTTTGGGTATGTTTAGTGATATCTGGAGCGTATTTTGTCACTTTAGTAAAATATGAGAAAATTAGTAATATAATAATATTGAAAATGAATGACTAAACAAATTTATCGTGTATCAGTATCATACGTGTTTTGAACAGTATCATACATGAATAGAACAGAGTTGCAGAAATGTTTTTCATCAGCTTGTTTTGATATAGCACAAAAATATATTACAATATATCCCAATTATCCTTAAAATTAGACGTAAATGCATTTTTCTATTTATAATTTTTAAACAATCTCAGGGCACAGGCAGAAAATAGGTTCTGCCAGACGTAGGACACTATTTTAGATTTTGACACTGCTAATTATTAGGATTTAGCATTTTAATTTTTTTTTTGCTAAATCTCTTCATGTGCTAAGGATAGATGCTTCCCATGCAAGTTTGGCACGCGTGCCAGGGGTTGCCGATGCCTGCACTAGGCAATAATTGACACTAAAGAATCACAAACCTCATTTAATAGAGAGAACAAGCTGTTCCTTGGAGCTTCTAGAGCAAGAAGACATTCAACATTATCAGTGAGGTCACAATGGGTCCAGGAAACTCCTTCTAATAAATATTCTTCCTGAAAAAACAAGATTGTGAATGAGACAATTGTATGAATAAGTGGTCCCCTACCTGGGTCGCGACCCAAAGTGAGGTTGCTGTAACAATTTAATGGGGTCGCCTGTTAGGCCAAAATAAGAACTAACAGAGAGTAAGCAGGCACAACCTTCTCACTAGTGTGAAAAAAATTGCAAAAAAACTTCACTTTTGCTTCCAATTTGTTCTTGTGTGGTTTTCTTTGTTAAAATTATATTTTGCTCTGAACTTTCATGGGTGTGAAATACACACACTGGGCACCACTGGTATAAATCCTTCATCTTAAAATCTAAAACCAGAAATCAAATGGGAAATGAAACACTAGACTGGGTGCTTGTCTTTAATCTGCCACTACCAACATTGAAATCAATATGAAAACTCTGGTAAAACCGACCCCAAACATCCCATTAGCAGAAAAGAATATGACCGATAAATTCAAATCCCCTGAAACTAATGATTGCAAGAGTGACGATACTATTGTCTGAATCATGGGAACCAATTATGGAAAACCCTAGAAAAGTAAGATACAAATTCTAGTTTTCATTTGTGGCCCGTGACTAGTATGTTTAGTGCTGAAGTGGCCTGCAATGTCAAAAAAGTTGGATAACCCTGTTCTAGTTCAAGGGTTCCCAAAATTTTCATTCCGATCAGAGATTTACAGGGCCCTACTGGACTTCAATATACATTGCCTCGTCAGTTCTCAGTTTTCCATCTTATTATTTGAAAAATATAAATTTAGAAGCAAAACGAGGTTCTAGCATATTTCCTTCGTAGTGAACCAATTAGAGATATACAGGGCTTTAATCATCGACCTCAATATATCCGTATACACACATTGCCTCAATAGTCCTAGGTTTCTACCTTATTATTTTCAAAGATATAAATTTAGAAGCTAAGCTAAATAAATTTCAAGGTTATAGCATACTTCCTTCATCATGAAAAAAATTTTTGTTTTATATTAAAAAATTAAAATTTATTTTTCACAATTTTTTTCAAATTAATTTTTGTTGAAAAAATTGTTTTTTAACATTTTTTCTTATTATTATCTTGAGGTTCTAACATATTTCCTTAATACTATGGAATCAATTAGAGAGAAATACAGGGCTTTAATCATCCTACAATATATCTGTATACACACAAATTGCCTTAATAATCCTAGGTTTCTATCTTATTATTTGAAAGAATATAAATTTAGAAGCAAAGCTAAATAGTCTAGATCAGTGGTTCTCAACCTTTCATGGTCCGTGGCCCCCATACCAAGATCCTCAACACCCGTGGTCCCCTGCTGTCAAAAAATGCAAGACGCAATGGCATTATCCGGCACGAAAGAGTTGACATAGCCTGCTCGTGGCCCCCAGTTGAGAACCACTGGTCTAGATCATCAGAAAACTCATCAGCAATTATGCAATACTCCTTTCCTAATTTGATTTAAGGAGAGATTGATTGCATTACTATTCATGATTACAATAGTTTTTATTGTAATAATTCCTTTATCTCGTTCTTCCCTCTTCAACATTATTGATTTCTTTTCGATTCAAACTGGCTTTCAATTGTAATTATTTTGTTTCATTATCCTTCATTATACAACAGCAGAAATGGCCACTAAAGGTTTTTCAAGGAACCGTCAATTATAAGATGTACTTTTTCTATATAAACATCTCTAAAAAACAGGGTGCATCTTATAAATCTTAGAATCGCATTTTTTAAAAATTTTCCCGCGCTTTGCAGATGACACCACACGTTTTTTTAATGTGAAAACCCTGTCTCCAAGTATGACCGCCGCTCTTACTATGCCGTTGTTGAATAAAGTGAAAAGCACTTTTCAAGTGTGAAGCCAACGTTATTTCATTATAGTGGAGCTTACTCTGGGACAACTAAACAGTTTTGATCGCATCTTCGAAACCACAGTACGCAAAAAGTTTAGTTAATGTATTTCGTTCTCTTATTGCACATCAAAAGCTTTTTCTCTGTTGATGGTACTGAAATTAAGGTTTGTCTTACAGGGCACAAAATAATGGCCAGTCATCGTTCAAATGACTGGCAATTTGAAGGCTTTGACAGTCGTCAAAATTTGACGCCAAAATTTAAACAGGACACAAAATAACACACGCTGAACGTAAAATTTCGTTTTTCGAACGATGAACGTCCTCAATTTACTTTTTGTAACAAGCGCATTATAAAGGAAAATAACATTCTCTCTCTGCAGGCCACTTCTTGCACTTACGCCTGTTCGCATTTATGCAGTGTTTTTAAGGCAAATAATTTGACAGGCCAAACAACAGTTCTGAAATGCTTCTACTGGCCAAGCCTGTCAAAATTCCTCTATTGTGCCCTGGTCTTACAATCAATGTAGGCTAAGTATTGATCAAATACTGTATTAACAAGTGCTCTGAACTATTCTGCCATATCCTAAATGAATATCTTGTTTGTTACCTGCTGTTCTCGTAGAAAACTTGCCACGAAATGTTGTTGGAGTTTTTCGTTTGCATAATTGATGCAGAGTTGTTCCAGACTGTTGTTGTCGAAGCTCTCGAACCCATAGACGTCGAGCAAACCTGAGACAGACAAGAGAGAGAAAAGATTATAGGACGAGGAGAAATAAAAAAAAGAAATGTATTGATTTCACATAGAGATGGACTAAAAAGTTTTTTTTTTTCTCCATAAGGCTGAAAAATCAAAAAATTGAATAATATAATTTTGTTTTCTTGCTTGCATCAAAAATATGTTATAATGATATATTTGATCATTACACATGATCATTATTTAGTATGCGTTTAATCTTCCATTTTTATGTAATATTGAATTTTTGCTTAAACTAAATTTAAGACTTACAGTAATACCATTACTAATAATACTGAATTTTATTTTATTATTATTTTTATTTTCAAATTTTGTTAATTTCAAGATAAATTAAATTAAGACTTGAAAATTCCAATCCACAAACTTCATTAAACATTAAATAAAAACTCTACAACAATACAATACCACCAACGATAATATTAACCAAATGTAACTGGAGTGAACTGCTTGATGAGATTTTTCATATGGAAAACAAATTTTTATCAAAATTCCCAAATCAATCCTGATACAGACAAGAGAAACTACAGGACGACGAGAAATAAAAGAGGAGAAAATATATTGATTTCACATAGAGATGGAGCAAAAATTTTATTGTTTTTTCTCCATAATTAGCAGAGCAGAGAAAGACTGAAAAATCAAAAAATTAAACAATATAATTTTTTTTTCTTGCTCGCGTCAATATATGATATATTTTGAATAATACACAGTTTAGAACACGTTAATCTTGAATTTATTATTTTTTTAATATTATTATTATTTTTTCAAATATCATCAATTTTCTGATAAACTAAATTTAAACAAGCCAAATTTAACATTAATACCAACGTTGATTTTTAAATTAATTTTTTTTTTAATTTCGTTAATTTTAAAATGAACTGGATTGGACTCAAAAATGTAACCTTAACCTTAAATTAACATTAATACAAACTTGAACAATAACATAAACAATATTATTAACAGACTTGGATAAATGAGCAATGATAACATGAACAATAACATTCCAAGTTCAGCATGCTCGCAAGCCGACATGGTCGCATCATGCGTAATGTGAGCCCGGCTTTCCGGGTTTAAAAATAAATTCACCAAAGGCGAAAGTGGTTAGGACATTTTTCAAATGGAAACACATTTTTAATTAAAATTGCCCAAATCATCTTTATCTAATAAACCACATGCCTGAAATGTTTCTAAAAGCCATTTCGAACAAAATTGAGATCAATCTAAAGAAAACACTCACCAATGAAACTGCACCATTTGTCTGGCGGGGCACAAACACTATCCCCAACACGATCGACAATCCAACAGAACAGGATCTCATAGATGAGTTTGGCGAGCGAGTCCCGACGACTCTTACATTCTTCGACAGTGCAAGGCCGATGGAACACGCTCTTACGACGATTACTGTGAGCAGTGATTTCACGGAATGTGATTGCCTGTAATAATTTAATAAGTCAAGTATAGAATGTTACGTATAATCATACACATGCAGGGCACAATAGAGGAGTTTTGGGAGGTCTGTCATTTTGACAGGCTTGGCCAGTCGAAGCCTGTCAAAACTGTTGTTTGGCTTGTCAAATCATTTGCCTCAAATTTATTTGCCTTTATAATGCCGCTTGTTACAAAAAGTAAATTGAGGACGTTTTCGTTCAAAAAACGTACATTTACATTAATCGTTTGAAAAAAATGAACTTTCACAATTGAGTTATTTCGTGTCCTGTTTAATTTTGTATTGAAAACACAAATATTCCTGCCATTTTATAGCCAATCATCCCGACGACTGTTATTTTGTGCCCTGCACATGTATCAATGGTAGTTGGCATCCGGGACATTTACCTAACATTTTGCAAGACATTTAGCCAATATTAAAAAAATTACATCTTACATTTTTTTTGTGTCCCTAACCCTAATTTTTTGAATGTGGTAATATTTTGAACAGTCAACTGGTCGACAGACTTAATGCTCGACAAAGCTAAGAGTCGACAGGCTGAAAATCCTAACCCTAACTGACCCATGAGAGTTTAACAGATGTTCCATGAGGACCGCGGAGAAAAAAGTTTGCCCACCCCTGGTCAACATTATGGTACGTCGGCGGAATGTTTGGCGACGTTTGGACTATCGACCTGAATAAATATATATATTAAATGAATATAAACTCTTCACCCTAAATAACACTAAAACACCGTGGCAAAATTTAAGGGAGGAGACGGGCATATGTTTTAATTATTACACAAACCTTCATAATAGCATCGGATTCCACTCCTAGAAGCTCAGCAATTGTCTTCAGATTTCTTTCATTTGTTGGGTTCTCTGGATCAAGGTTACATGGAGTTTGAAGGTCATCTGTCCCTTCGAAGGTCAACTGGAAAAAGTTAAATTATAAAAATGTAAAAGGACTCAATCATCTCAAATCAAATCAATCAATCTCAATCAAGAAACAGTGCTTATTATATCATGCAAAGGTAAAATGAAATAAAGTAAGATTGCAGAGTTAAAAAGATTGTGATAGCATTGTGGAAGTCTTTTCATATAGGAGCTACATGAAGTGGAACAAAAAGAGGGTAAATCTTCTCAGAAAGCAAATCAACAGAGATTGTATGATTGTATATTGATCGTAAATATAGATGACCTTGAAAATTTCCACGATGACCTTGAACAATTTTCACCTGAAAATGCAGAAAATCCCATTTCCTGTTTTTCGCCCATATTTTGGGCTGAATTGTCCAAAATAGGTTGATTTTCAGAATTGAGGTGCAAATTCTTCAAGGTCATCATGGAAATTTTCAAGGTCGTTTGGAACTTTTTGCTGCTTGAGTGACATACATACATATGTTGTCGCCAATCCCAAATGCAAGAATTCAAAAATTCCACATGGTATCAAAAAATGAAATGAATAAACCTCCCATATTTAAGTTTCTTGCCTTATTTTTCTCTATTTTGAATTCCTTATTTATTAAATAGCATTTTTACCAAGTTTTACCCTTTTAAGTCAATTATTAAGTGAGATATCAAACATTTTGTACGGCCATGTCCAACAAAATGATGTGCTCGATAGCAAAGTCCCCACCCAGTGGTGGTTATTTCAAGCTCCCATAATTTCAAGCTCAATATTAAAAAGTCTAAAATTTATGGTTAATAGGAATGGGGCAATCCTAATTTACAGAGTTACGGATGAAAAGGATTTACAAATTTTGCTCACTAATTTACGGATTTACAGAGTGATTTTAACGGATTCCGTGAGTTACAGACTGATTTAATATATAAATATCTATTACCTAAGCCTACCCTAACCCTCCTCCCAAACTAATACTGAACTTACCAATACTAATTTGTATCAAGGTGAAACAAAATCCGTAACTCCGTAAATTAAGTTTGCCATAGGTATGTGATGAATTTACATGCAGGGCACAATAGAGGAATTTTTGGATGTCTGTCATTTTGGCAGGCTTGGCCAGTTGAAGCCTGTCAAAACTGTTGTTTGGCCTGTCAAATTATTTGCTTTAAAAACACTGCATAAAGTGTGAGTGCGAGAAGTGGCGTCGCAGAGAGAGAATGATATTTTCCTTTAGAATGCCGCTCGTTACAAAAAGTGAATTATGGATGTTCATCGTTCGAAAAACAAACTTTTACGTTCATCGTACAGGTATGAAAAACGAAGTTTTACAATTGAGTTATTTTGTGTCCTGTTTAATTTTGCATTGAAAACACAAATATTCCTGCCATTTTGACCAGCGTCAAATTTTGACGACTGTCAAAGCTCTCAAATTGCCAGTCATTTGTAGGGCACAAAATAACGGCCAGTCATCGGTCGAATGACTGGCAATTTGAAGGCTTTGACAGTCATAAAAATTTGACGCTGGTCAAAATGACCAGCTATAAAATGGCAGGAATATTTGTGTCTTCAATGCGAAATTAAACAGGACACAAAATAACTCAATTGTAAAAGTTCGTTTTTCATACCATGAACGTAAAAGTTCGTTTTTCAAACGACGTTCATCGTTTGAAAAACGAGCGTTTACGTTCAATTTACTTTTTGTAACAAGAAGCATTATAAAGGAAAATACCATTCTCTCTCTGCACGCCAAGTGTGTATTCACACGATTTCATTTATATACAATATATTCCCCCTTTGTGTTATTTTAGTAGCAAACAGTTTTGACAGGCTTCGACTGGCCAAGCCTACCAAAATTCCTCTATTGTGCCCTGTGCATGTGATGAAGTTGCATGTATTGAAAAAAAATATGTTCTTACCAGTCTCAAATGCAGGACAGCTGACAACAGCTTAAACACTTGATTCTGTTTCTCCTCTGAGATTCCAATCTTCAACATGGAGGAGCGGGTCTCCTCAAAATCTTCCTCCTGCTTCTTCATATTACTCAAAATTACAGAGGAGGTGGATGTGTTCTCTTCCAGTGAGGAGATGCTAACGTTGGAGACATCAGCGTCTAAAGTGGAATCAGCAAATTGAGAAGGTACTAGCGAAGGTACTAATTGCTCAATTTCAAAAAAAGTGGGATCACGGAGGTGTGCAAAATACAATGTTATTTTTGTTAACCTACAAAGTCAAATAGTCCCATATACCGGCCTTTGGGCTTTGGGTATTGGGTATTGATTGATAGGTAGGCCTAGGATTATATTAAGGATTATGTTTGAGATTATTAGGGCTAGAGCTAAGATTGGGTTTGGTTGCCTGACGTTGGATAAATATAATATGAGAGCCATGCATTCCAATTCAAAGCATGAACTATTCGTAGGCTTCAACTAATGATAGAATTTATATTTTTTGTCATTATAAATAGAAAATTTGTGAAACAGCGATCAGAATAGAAAAATATGGCATGACACTAAAACCAACTGAATTGTTAATAACATTGCAAGATGCAATGTAGTGACAACCATGACTATTAATTACAAATGTAAAATAGTAAAAAAATATAAGGTGAGAAGTGTGGTAGAAGAGTACAACCCCGCGTCGAAAGAAATCCCACTCACAATTCAAAAGGGCCCACATTCAAAAGTAGAAAGAAAGGGAGGGGATTCCAACGCACATAACAAGTGCCGTTCCCTAATTGTCATCTTACCAAATTGAATTCATAATGAACCTTACCTTCAGGAAAAGGTGATTTCGGCAATTTCCATTCATGTCGTTCTTTAGTGGTGGCGCCATGGAGCATCTGGTAGAATATATGATAACTTCTCTCCCCCGCATCGTGTCGAACTGCTCGAGTTTTCTCCAGAAGGTAAGTACGAAGTTGAGCTCCTACTATTGTTCCAGACCTAAACATAATGATATGCTCTGTTCAGTTCACAGAAATTGATAATAAATACAGCGGCTAATCATCTATGCTTTCTTAATACGTTCATGGTTTGAATCTTGGCTTCACCTACACTTGCATATTTTTTAAGTGCACTACACCAGTGGCTCTCAACCTTTCATGGCCCGTGGCCCCCCTACCGAGATCCCTTACAACCATGGCCCCTGCCGTCAAAAAAATGCAAGACGCAATGGCGCTATCCGGCATGAAAGAGGTAAACATAGCCTGCTCATGGCCCCCAGTTGAGAACCACTGCTCTAAACGTTTGATCACTGCACTTCAATATGCCGTGTTCACCCTGTTCCTTAATGTGAGCAAGTGACGCTGAACTCCTTGCCAGCGAAGGGCGGTTTCACATGGTCTTAATATGACCTCGCACCCCTACAAAAGTAACAATTTTTTTTAAGATAAAGAAGAAGAATTTTTTAAAGAATTTTTTAATATATAATACAAAAAAATATATCAATCAGTCTGTCGACTTTCTGTCTGTCGACATCCTGTCGATCAGCTACAACCAAATAATTATAATGAACAAACCTGTCATACTGAAGTTGGATATATTTCCCAAACCGGCTGCTGTTTTCATTCCGTAAAGTATGGGCGTTCCCAAATGCTTCTAAGATTGGGTTTGAAAACAGGATCCTTCTCTCGATCCTATCAACAATCTGAATACTGACGTTTAAATCTGCATCATTTTCTGTTTTTTCACCCAATATTGGGGCTGAATTGTCGAAAACGGGTTGATTTTCTGCATTTTGAGGTGAAAATTGCTCAAGGTCATCGTGAAAGTTTTCAAGGTCGTTTGGAACTTGTTGCTGCCCCTTGTGAGCATTATCTCCATCACCAAGGTCAAAAGTCAGCTTTTCATTATTGTTATTAAAGTTCACATTGTCAGTGATCTCTGACCCCAGAATCACTGAACCATAACTGTTATTCTGCCAACTACAGTCACTAGATGGCGCTGTGTCACCATTAACTCTTGCATCACCACCATCTTCAAAACCATTGACTGTATGTTGCTCAGTGACGAACATTTTTAACTCTCCGTCACCCTCAAAACTTTCCTCCACGAATTCACCTTTAAGTTTGCTTCGGATAGGAGAGCTGTGGAATCCTTTCAGAGGACTCAGGCTAGGATCAGCACTTGATAGTTTACGTTTGTATTCAATGCCGACTTCAGCCAGGTATCTCATCAAGCATCGGACAGTCCAAGTCTGAATAGAAGAAAAAAAAAGAATCAGAGATAAAAGTATAAAATCTTAACTGGTGAATGCTGCCAACTTTGACACCATGTACACATTGGTGAATGAACATGAAAAACTACTATTTATTTATTATTTGTGCATAAAAATTGAATCATAATTTTACAGGTACTTTTCTTCAATTTGATGCGGAGATTAGGGGTGTTAAATTGTCAACGGTTAATCTTAGCTGTTGAACCAATTTAACTGATGCTACATTTAAAACTGCATCAGTGTGCTTTTAATAACTCAAGTATATACCATGGTCTTGTATTTCAAGACGGAATTTCCTTGAAAATTAGGGGCCGATCTATGCAAAGAAAAGAACCTGATAGGGTTGAATAGGCTAGTTCATTCATGTTCTTGAAATTTTTTTGAATATACATATTTTTGTATGTGCATACGTTTTTTTATTATAATTATTTATTATTTATTATACTTTTATTTATTGTAATCACAGTTTTAATTTTAGTTTTTCAATGCCAACTTCAGCTAGGTATCGCATCAAGCATCTGACAGTCCAAGTCTAAATAGAAAATAAAAATCTTCAGAAACAAAACTATAAAAATTCACTGGTGAATGCTGCCAACTATGACACCATGTTCACATTGGTAAATGAACATTGGGGTGGAGTGAAAAAGTTTTTATTTTTTGGGTTCTTTTTTAGTAGGGCTCAGTTTCCAAATTTTGGCCAATTTGGTTCGTGGGGACACACGCATAATTTGACCTAAAAATCTAAAAAATTTGTGGATTTTTTCCCTAAAAACTGATTTTTGGTATTTATATCTTATCATATCATGTTCTAAGGAAATTTCCTAACTATGACTACATTCCCAAAGACAAAAACACAATTGATAATGAAAAAAAAAATGTCGAAGTCTAAATAGAAGAAAAAATGTCATCAGAAATAAAACAATGAAACTTAACTGGTGAATTCTAACAACTTGTCACATTGGTGAACAATTCATTTACTTATCATTTATGCAAAAAAAAAATTGAATCATCATTTTACATTTATTTTTTTTGAAATCTTTTATTTGATGCACAGATATTTCTTTAGAGCAGTGGTTCCCAACCTGTGGTACACGTACGCTAACGGTACGCAAGAGCCTTCCAAGAGGTAGTGAGCACTTTCGGGGTATGTTTACTGCCTTATGTTATTATTATTCCAATGCACTATGAGCAAAATTATGACTCGTATTGTTCAACTGGTGGAGAAGAAACAGATGCAGCCCTCACATTTAATTGAGTTGTGTTCTTAGTGAATAAATTGATGTCTGAAGCCAGGTTTCAGGGACCACGTGGTACGCGACGACAACACAGAACTTCCAAGTGGTACTCGATCAGAAAAAGGTTGGGAACCACTGCTTTAGAGTGTGCTTTTTAATAACGTAAGCATAAATTTATATATTCAGACCTATACAGGTCCTAATGCCAACAAGCTGGCAAGCTGCTAATGTGGACATAAGGATACAAACAGCGTGGGTGTCAAATCTGCCAGGGGAGGGGGGAGAGGGTTTCAAGTTCTAAACTTTTTTAAGCTCTTACTGTTTGAAACTAGATACCCACAATTTTGACAGAGGGGCAAAATCTCGATACCATAGTAGTTACTTATATTTACGAATAAAAATTGAATCATAATTTTACAGTTATTTTTTTTGAAATCGTTAATTTGAGGCACAGATATTCCTGCTTCAGAGAGTGCTTTTAATAACTCAGTATATACCGTGGTCATGTAGTTCAAGACACAATTTCCTTGAAAAAATTAGGGGTCAATCTATGGAAAGAAGTCTGATAGGGTTGAATAGGCTAGTTCATATTATGTTCTTGGTTTTGATGAATATACATATTTTTGAAAGTGCACATATGGTTTTTCATTATTATTTTTATTTTTTTTTATTACAATTACTGTAAACTAATGTCTTTATAGTTTAATTAAAGTTTTTATGTAAAAAAGTATAAAAATCAAATAAATGCGAGCCGACTACATATGCAACTTTTCAACTTTTACATGAAGTTTTTAAGTGAAATGTTAGTAAGTGAAGTAAAGGTAATCTAAAAAGATTGGGAAATGATGGAGGACAATATAATCAAATTGAAATTTTTCAATTCTTTTCAATGAAATTTGCTGTTTTATGCATTTGTGGCAATACTTTGATGTTGACTGTCTGAGAGTGCCAAATTTCATCAAGTTTTAGCATGAAAGAACCCCAAAAATCGCCGCTGAATATGGTCGTATACTAGGTGTGGGCAAACTTTTTTTCCAGCGGGCCGCATGGAGCATCTGTGAATCTCTCGCGGGCTGCATTCAACAAAAACTAAATTTACTGAACGTTATTTCCACACAAAAACGTAATTATTATTCATGCGAATGTATTATTTGTTCCACAACGAAAGACGCCTCGGATATAAATCTCATTGTAGTCTCATTAAATGCGTTTTCCGTGTCTGGACAACACAAATTAACATCGCCTTTCAAGGAAGTTCTCGGGTCGCACAATAAAGACTTCGCAGACCACATCGCCCCCATGATAATGACATTGATAAAATCTTACCTTTCCTGCTCCACTTTCTCCGCTCACTATGATAGACTGGTTGACTCTGCCCACTGAAGCACGTAAGGTCACGAGGGCGTTCTGTGCCGAGGCATAGACATGAGCAGGAAGGGATTGAAGTTCAGAGAGAGACACCGAGTGGTAGGATTGGATCGTCTGTAAAAAATTTGCTCATTAAGACAAGCAAGAAATTTTTGCCAATACCGGATCAGGGGTCAACTTACAGGCTGGGTAGGCGTGCAAGTCATAAAGGAAAGGTGTGGAAAATACAGGGATAGAATTAGAGAAACAAGAAATTTTGAGCTGCCAAACTATAAAATTTAAATTATTTATTTGAAAGTGTTTTAATGTCCAAAATGCATTTTTCCATGTATTTCATGATAAAACTTTGTTTAAAAATGTGCCAATGTACAAATTGCGTTTTTTTATGTGATTTCTTGATGAAATAAAATGTCTTTTAATTTTGCGTTTTTCTATGAAGCGCTGTTCAAATGTGTTCACACATACAAATATCGCTTTTCTGATAAATTTCATTATAAAACATGTTTTAGTGTACAAATCGCATTTCATGTATTTCTCCATTGTTTAAAAACATGTTTTAATCTACAAATTACGTTTTTTCCTATTTATTTTGAAGAAAGAGAAGAGAGAAAAAAATAAATAAATAAAATAAAATAAAATTTACAGAAAAAAAAATGAAAAATACAGGTATAGAATAAGAGACATAAAATATTTGTTCGGCTATGAAGTCAATGTTATAAAGTGAATTAACTATAAAATTTGAGAGAACACTTACTTTCAGAGTGAATAAATCTGGGATATCTTTGAACGGATTTACAGCGAGAACAGTTCCAGAGCCAAGTTTGCTGTAGTAACGTCCATTGTCGTATGATTTGTGAAGAGAGTAGAGAACTGTAATAAAAATATATATTCAAGTTTGTTAAAATAGATATGCTGAGCTTTGCCACTGGGTCATTCGATCTTCCTTTAATCACAAAAATGTTTGTAGTTTGTATAAGATTAGGTAATTTCTTATAAAAATTTCACACTTCGAAGGACCGACATTGGTACAATATATTGCAGATCACGAGAGGCTTGTGTTGCGATCGCTCCGAAACTTTTCGCAACGCAACTGGATTTGACGCTTTCCATTAACAAATCCAGTGTGGCCGTAATAATAATAAAACAATGTATGTTCTGTATGTTTTCACCTCAACCGCAGCCCTAACTAGGGCTGTTAATTTCTGTCATTTTCAAAAACGGTTAACTGGTTCAAAATCTTACCAGTCAACCGTTAATTTTATACTTTAAATAGTGATATTTATTTAGATACTGCTTCGGATCGGACCAAATTTTTTATTGTATTGTTCTGAATTGACGGAACAAACCAATTCTTAAATGCAATACTGATACTCAAATGACAGTTTGTCTTACCGAGATATTTAGCGTTGATTCGGGACATGCAGCAGCAGTACATTACTGTCACAATTAATCACTACGTAATGCACTTTAGCGTTTTAAATGTAGCACCGGTATAATTGGTTATAATTTTATGAATGGTTGACTAACGAGTTCAACAGCTAAGATTAACCGTTGACCATTTAACATCCATAGCCTTAACCCTTAACCTTATTATGGCTGTCAAAATACTACAATTAAAGAGGAAATAAAAAACGCACGCAATAAACTTATACTGTGTGTTTCAACTTTATTATTGATTATTTTGAACATTTCTGGGGGTCGATGACAGATGAAGGATTCTTTGAAGGGAGTGATCTTCTAAAAGTTTGGGGGGTACACCTGGTTTACAGGGTTCTTTCATAACTTACCTGCTGGAGTAATAAGCTGGGTCATCTTGGTCAAATCATCTGAAAACATCTCTTCTTCATTGACATCTCCATCTCCTTTTGCTCCAGAAAACTGAATATCCCCTTCGCAACAGATTGTTCGCAGGAGAGGATAGTTAGTCTGGAGAAAACAATTCATTCATAACTACCTAATTAACTATACAGTTTCAGTTTTGGCACAGAATATAAAGTTTAGCTTCAAAAATAATGGCAATCATTAAGGACCGTATCAACAACTATTTTTGACTATTTTTCTCTGTTTGTTTTAAAAATATAACCGGCACAATTTTTCCTCCTATCTTCTCCTCTTATCCACTACTTGTTTGTTCTATTGGAATTAATTAACAATGAAACTTATAATAATGATTTTTAAAAAATGCATTCGATTTATGTCGATTTGAAATATAAAAAAACACGATCCGGAGTGTTTTTTCTGTTTTTGTGCTCATTCATTAATGCACATTGGACTGCATGTTGGCTCAATTATTATTATTTATTAATTTGTACATGTCTGAGGGTCCAAGAATTACCTGGGATTGTTCAAAAAGTTAGTAATAATAAGTTAAAACAACTAACTCACCTGAATACGAACAGTACTGGACTCTCCATTAGCAAAGAATACTCTTAACCGTCCTTTCGACAAAATTTCACCAATTGTTGCTGGTTGCCAAGCTTCTGTTGGATGTTTCACCCACACGAGGGCGCCCTGGAGTTAATTCATAAAATCTGGCTTAAGGAATGAGGCATGATGAGGTGCAGCATAACAGAATGGGACTCATAAAAAATATATATTTTAAATAATAAAATCAAACTTTAAGGATCTGTATTGATATTTTTCATGATATAAAGTAAGGAAACAGAGAAAAAAATGGGGGAAAAAAAGATGAAAAAAATTAGGAAAAAAAAGGAAACACTATTGAGATAAAAATAAATATTTTGACAATACACATCGATATTATGGGTACCGGGAACATGAAATATTCCTTACCTTACTATACTTAGAAGACATCCTTCTTCGAACAGGTCTCAAAGTCTCACAAAACCATTATATTACTGTATTGCTAGAGCTAAAGCTAAATAATGTGGAATCTGCATAGAATATAAGAAGATTCATTAGATTATTGGCCTCTGGAACATTTTTGTTTATGTTCTTGAAAAATTGCACTTCTATAAACAACAAACAGCCTATTTTTTGCACTTTTGCGACTACCACGTTGAGTTGTGTAAAATATGGTGTAGTTTATAACCTGCCCTCTTGACTACGGGCAATGAAATAAATCCTGGAAAAAAATATAGTTATTGTAAATGTGCACCCCTAATTTTTGAGGTTCAAATATCTGAAAAAAATTCCAGGCTGTCCGGTGGCCGAACGGGTAAAGCCGTCGGCTGGTCATCTATGCTCACCTACAGGTTTTGGGTTTGAATCTCGGCTTCACATGCACGATGTTGCACGCTTGTTGATCACCTCACTTCAATATATGCTGTGTTCACCCTTGAGCCTTGACGTGAGTAAGTGACTGGGGACGCTGAACTCTTAGCCGGTACAGAGCGGTTTCACGTGACATTGGTCACGGCTTTCCTCCGCTATCCAAGTTCAGCATGGTCGCAAGCTGGCGTGGTCGCATCATGCGTCCATGTATAAGCCCGCTACGGCTTTCCGGTGGATCCGAGGGTAAATATGATACATCAATTAAAACATAAGAGCGGGTTTGGTACATTGTACCAGAGCCCAGGGTTGTAAAGGTGTTGTACTTATTCATATTGATCATGAAAGGAACCACAAGTGCAGAAATTCAACAAAGCACCCCATTCCATCCCTCTTTTTTTCATGGCTTGAAAACAGCAGATAAAAATGAATGACTGGTGGACAAAGAAAGGGAGCCTGCAAGAAACTTTGTAACCGCTGATAAAATTCCTCTTAGATCCACAGAACATTGTTCACAATTCTGAATTGAATCATCCAAAATAATTTATATTCTACAATATATAATTACATTCATAAAAATAATGATATATACAAAATACGAAGATTTCAGGAAATTCAAAATTTTATATTGGGTGAACAGCATCCGCTGTACAACTTCAAAATCAAATTAAATCCGAATCCTAGAAAAGGGGACAATAATTCTTTTGCCACATTGTAATTCCTAGCCTTGTGGTTCTACCCCATTGGATACAAATGCATTGCATAAGATGTACAATGTTATTGCCCACCCTACATATAGGAGCGGCCAATAGAACTGTATTGAACCAAAACATGTGCGCGAACAATATGATCAAA